>JARYHS010005557.1:1500256-1551255 GCA_031002005.1 Vandiemenella viatica | reverse complement strand
AAACCCCAATGCTAGCTGAAAAATTTGAAAATATGGTCTGCTATTTATACAAAAACTTGGGCAAAAAATTGAATGATACGCTACTCCGTGAAATTAGAGACAAGCTTTGCCAGTTGGGCGGTTGCGGTTTCTTTCATAGAAGGAAAAAAACTCAGAATTAAACAAAGAAGTAGAGAGTCTAAATAAAACAATTGAGGAACTTAAGTCAAATGGAAACACAACTTCTCGGCCAAGCTATGCTGCAGCGGCAGTAAGGCAACGAGCTTAACAAAAAATAGAATCACACCCGCAAAAACAATTTCTCTTTTCGTGAGTTCAAGATGTGGCGAAAACCCAAAAGTAATTGTGGAACAGATTACCAAAATAATCAAACAATCGAAGGACAAAATAAAAATTAATAAAATAACTAGTACCAATAACTCAGTAATTATAGATGCAGAAACTAAAGAGGATGTCAAAAAATTGATGGAACACAAGGAATTAAATGAGACGCTAAAATGCGAGCTTCCAAGGAAGAGGAGACATTTGGAAATCTTATTTGATGTACGAAAAAATCTGGAAATAAATGATCTAGTAGACAAAGTATATGAGCAAAATTTTTAAGTTAAATTATCAAAGGAGGAGTTCGCAAGCGGTTTCTGCCCTAAATTTAAAACAGGATCCCGTGAAAAGCCAACCGTTCATCACGTTATAGAAGTAAGCCCAGCTATGCACAAATTATTACTAGAGCAACATAAAATTTACGTGGAATTCAGTGCAATCAATTGCAAAGACTACACCGTAGTACCAACTTGTGACAAGTGCAGAGACCTCGGACATGTGAGTAAACACTGCCAAATGGACATAGAGACTTGTAGTCATCGTGGTCACAACAATCACAAGCGTGATCAGTGTGATAAGAGTCGATGCCTCAAACGTGCATCCCATGCCAGGAAAGAGGTAAGTCATGCAAAAACAAAGGAAAGGATTGTCCCACGTATCAACTGCTACTGCAACGCCTAGTTAACAGAATAGATTATGGCTAGTCTACAATCCAGTTGCAGGATAGATCAAGAAATGATGAAGAATATAGCAGATCTGATATACAGAGCAGTTGAAATAGCAGTTGGAAAAGTGGGAATGAAAAATCAAAAAAAGAGAGGCAACCCCCCATCTCGTAGACGATGAAATGCTGCAAGAGCGGAGATATTTAGGAAGAAGAAGGCGATGGAAATGCAGAAAATGATGGTAAGCGCCGGCGTGCAAACAGATCGGCAGCTGTTAATAGACGAGCAATTAGACGAAATTTCTTCCACCTCGGACTCGTCTTATTGCCGGCGTTTTGTTAGAGGCGGTGGGCTCGGATATTCAAAAAAAAAAAAAAAAAAAAACGAATATCATCTTCGCAAAACCAAGTATGCGTACTAGCCAAATAAAACACCCGAACTTTGTGAAAGGTCAACCGAATGCCATTACTGCAGATCCAGCGGTATTGTACGCCGATTCTGAGGACACACTTCCTTCTAACTAGACTTGAAGAAGTGCATACACTTACACTTGCCCTCCGACATTTGAAGAAGAGTCCTCCATCCTGGCGGTAAAAACATAACGTTCCCACAACCTTCGGCAATTGACAGAATACAACTGAGGTCACTAAATTTTCCAACACACCCATCTCAGCTCCTGACACTAGTTCACAAGATTTTCGAGAGAAGAGGAGAAATATTTGATCCTGAGGGAATATACAAGCGGTTTGTCATGACCCATGGACGCATTCTGTTAGATAGAAGACTACCTTGGCCCCCGTGCAATGTGCACACAAGACATCCGTAAATTCCATGTTAAAAGTTTCTCAGTTGAATACTAAAGGAAACACCATGGTTCTACATGAAATCAGAAAGGTGGCTGAGGAATTGAGATCAGATATTATTTGTCTACAAGAACCGTACTCATGGCAAGGCAAATTCCCGCATATGCCCGTAACATCACGAATAATCACCGAGGCCAATAACCCAATGGCAGCAATATCCATTTTAAATAAACAGATAACAGTTACAAAAGTTACGCAATTATGTGATGAACACACAGTATGCGCTGAGATAGGAGCAGCATGGGGAAGCTTCATAATGGTAAGCATGTATTTCCAGTACAGTGACGAGATCTTTCCATATATAGATAGAATACGACAGATATATACAGCTCTGTGAAATTATCCATTAGTTCTTGCAATGCAAAGGCTGTACTTTGGCACAGCAAGACTGACAGGAGAGGGCAACTCCTAGAAGAACTGTTAAGTGAATTGGGTCTAGGGGTTAGAAACCAAGCACATAATCCTAATACTTTCTGCAACAGTGTTGGCGCAAGAACAAATATTGACGTAACAATTACAAACATTCATGCGGGAAATTTGCTTTGAGGTTGGAGAGTGCTTGAAAATATGACAACAAGTGATCACAATTTGATTTTCTATGAACTGGGCAGAACGCAGACAGAAGAAAGCAGTGGCAACAGAAACATTAAAACAACATATAACATCAAGAAAGCTGCATATTAAAAATTAAGGAATGTGTTCAATCCACCGGATTTGCCAGAAAACCACTTCGATGTAGAAAAAGCCGCAAGAGAGCTGACAACTGCAATACAAAGTGCCATGAAACGGAGGATACCACTAAAAAAGATAGTGGTTCCCACTGACAAAATATGGACAGCAAAACTTCAGAAACGACGACAAAACATGAGAAGAGCGAGGAGAACGTGTCAACGAAGCATGGTGGCAGAAGATAGAAGTTTCCTCCTTGAACACTACAGGCAGAAGAGGCAGATTTTCAAAGACGCGATGAGAGAGACAAAACAAAAATGCTGGGAAGTCTTGGTGAGGGAAAACCTCATGAACAACCCATGGAGTATTCCTATCCACAGTAAAAAGAACAGATGGACGATTAACCACGAATTGGAGAGACTCAGCGGAGGTGTTATTAAAAGTTTTACTTCCTGATGACAACCTGGGAGAAGAAACAGTAGAACAAGCTACATTACGAAGAAACATGTGGCAGCCTTGCTGCAGTCAAGAGGAAGGAAGTAATATTACACCCGAAGAAGTAATAACCGCGGTAAACAAAATGAAAAAAGGAAAGGCTCCCGGCACTGATGGAATTCCAGCCGAGGTCCTGCAGGAGTTAATCATAAAATTAACCCCTGTCCAATGCAGGCTCCTGAATGAATGCCTATATCAGGATAGAGTTCCGGGAATATGGAAGAAAAGTGAGGTGGTAATTCTAAAGAAAGGAGACGACAAGGATCCTCTTCAACAGAAATCTTACCGGCTGATTTGTTTGTTGAATGTGCTTGGCCAAGTTCAAGAGAAGATTCTATTCAAAAAAATTACAAAACCACCGGGAGGTTCAGGGAATGAATCTTAGTCAATGTGGATTTAGCACCGGGGAGTCGACAGAGGATGCCATATAAATCGGTCGATGTAAATAATTTGTAGTAGTACAAAAAACTATATAGTAGACATATTTATTAATATTTTGGGAGCTTTCGACAATTTATCGTGGCCCGCACTGTTTGAACGGCTGAAGGAGATTGGTTGTCCAAGAAGAATATTCTATACCTTCAGGGACTATTATAGATTTAGAACTGCTTCGTTGAGATGCCAGAACTCTTTCATCACGAAGACCCTTACTAGAGGATACCCGCAAGGTTCAGTTTGCGGTCCCATATTCTGGGGTATAAGGATGGAAACAGTGATCGAACTATTACAAAAAATACCTGAACTTCTAGGTCTAATAGCTTTTGCTGATGACCTTTTACTACTCATGGAAGTAGAAACAAGAGCAGAAATTGAGTACAATAGTAATCTAGTACTTAACTGCCTTAGCCAATGGTGCAGTAAAGTCAAGCTGAGTTTAGCTCCACATAAACCAACATTTATGTTGCTCAGGGGGACAGCTAACTCGAAAACCAACTATAAGAATCGACGGTAAATCAATTCGTAGAAACCCAGTGTGCAGGTACTTAGGCATTCAATTGGATGAACGTTTAAACTTCCAAGCCCACTTAGAGAAGACAATAGCAAGAGCAGTGGCGGTCATGAATAAAATCTTTAATATTGGCCAACAAAAATTCACTGTTCCAGTCCAAACAATAAGACAATACCATGACGCAATTTTATCCTCTTCAATGGGCTACTCAGCAAGTGTGTGGGCAAGCATCTAAGAAAAATAAAACTAAAAGACTGAATCAGACATGTCCAACGAGGAATATTTTTAAGATTGACAGGAGCATACAGAACCGTGGCAATAAATTCATTAACCGTTGACATTGGTGTATGGCCACTGGACCTTGAAGTAAGGAAACGGGGTGCCATATACTGGCTCAGAAAAGGGAAACAAGATAAGGTAGCAGAAATTGTAGGCAGCGAAGCAACATCGGAGATGCACATTCGGAAGCTTCTATTAGCGGAATAACAACAAGAATGGAACAACAGTGAAACAGCTCAAAGAGCCTATGATATATTCCCATCCGTAGAGGAGAGGTTAAAGTTGAAGTACCTTCAACCCTCTCCCGGATTGGTGCACTACATTACAGGTCACAGGCCATACAATAGCTGGCTCCGAAGTCGAAATATTGTGAACTCAGGCAGGTGCAAATGTGGTGAATAGAGTACGCCGGAGCACGTGGTATGGGAATGTGAAATAACAGCCAGTTTGAGAGAAAACCAACAAGCTCGGCTGGAAGGTAGGAGAATATTTGACATACTGTGCAACGAAAGTTTGTGGCATTTGCTGGACGAGGCAGCTGATCTAGCCTCAAAATTTTGGAAGGAGAAATTTATAAGAAGGAAAAATGCCGAGCTAAATCAAAGGCCACAGATAGCAGAAGATGAGAACACAATTACAAATCGTGGAATAGAGGAAGCTAATTCCATAAACAACTGCAGAGGGAACAATGATGCTGGAAATCTGGCTATATCAACACCGGATTGACGGAAGATATCCTACGACAATGAGCAACATCAATCGTCGGAGGAACTTCAGTGTGCTCCAGAGAATGCCATCTTCTGAGCGACAGCTGGGGCCGTCTTGGTATTCCAGGAGGTCAACTCTTGATGGCCTGGGTGGCTGACTTTGCTGCCGGTTCCAGGGGACTCTACCTTTGGAGCGCACTCAACACCAAGGAAAATGAACATTAGTGGACAGAAGTTCGGCTGTGACAATTGGTGGTGGTAATAGTGGTATTAGTAGTAGTAGTAATGGTATTAGTAGTAGTAGTAGTAGTAGTAATATTAGTAGTAGTAGATGTAGTAGTGGTGTGGTACCCATTCTGTTTAATAACAGTAGATGTAATAGATATTGGAAATTGAATTAAAATATTCTTGCATTCATTGTTTATATGTTAATACGTTATATATATATATATAAGATACAAATATATGTAAATGTAAAAGAATGGAAATAAGGTCCCAGATTAGATACTAGGTGGTGGGCTATGTTGTATATGGGAAAATAAATAAATAAAATAAATAAATAATACTAGGTGCTGGGCTATGTTGTATATGGGAAAATAAATAAATAAAATAAATAAATAGTGCCATATGCAGCAGAAAATTTTTGTTAAATGTCTGACGTCACTCACCTCTACGGTGAGAGTAGTTATGTTGTTGCCTATTAGGTCGATAACCTCGAGAGCTGGCAGCTCGCTGAACATGTCTGGCTCGATGTGTTGCAACCCACAGCCGAGCATCAATAGTGTCTTGAGGGAGGTAGACCTCAGTATAGGACCAGACGGCAGTCGCAGAGGGTTGAAGCTCAGGCTGATAAGTTCTAATTCGCCTAGTAATCTGAGAAGAAGGACGGGGGGTCATAGTCATTATCTGAATCGGCGGAATCATTAATAAGCCAAATAAATTCAGTCTCTACTGATGCTAAATCAATTGCTCCAAATGCCAATACAAAAAATTTCCTGCTTTTTTATTTTCGCGGAACGTAATCGTATGCCGGTGGAAATCACTTCTTACTAATAGCTGGTGTCATCGTTTTTGCAGATTAAATAAATGGATTCATATCCTCTTAAGGTTCTATTGACAGACATCCAGATTGCTAGTCATTTTTTGGGCAAATCTAATGATTTCTGACCCTGTGAAGTAGCCTTCCCAAGGAAATATGGTAATGATTTAAGAAGGTGGGGAAAATAGCATCTTAAAGAGTTACCTGAGCAATTTGGTGACATGGCATACCAGGCTGGAACTCAAACAGATCCTTTCATGTGGATTGTCCGATAGACACCGTCGGTACATAGAATTTTAATAAGCATGGACTATACCTGAACAGAAGGGATAGGATCCTGCGTTCTGATTTGTTAGCTAAAGTTCTGAAGGAGGCCACTTACTGATGCGATAGGTTTGGAATTGCGCCAGTATTACGTTAGAACCTTCTAGTAAATGGTCTAAATAGGTGACTGAAGGGGTACATAGTATGAGGATCCAAAATTTCAGAGAAATTGATGAAGATGAGTAAAAAATATTAAAAGCAGTATTACAAAAACGAGGGTAAGAGCGATAGTATCATTATGGCATAGTAAATCATAAGACTGCTGCCAGTAAACGTTATTAATATAATAAACAATGTAAACGAAGTTTATAGTTTCTTGTAGATACACAATCCATAAATAGCTATAGCGGTAGAGTTAGGATTTAGGGAAGGAGTGCTAAACGAACGATTCCATCCCGATGGTTGTAGGGCGCACCGCAGATATAAAGAACTGGTGGAGGGTTACAGTCATGGAGGAAGGAAATATATGGAGGAGAAGTGACGTTAAATCGGTGAAGCAGGCTCTAAACTCTCCCGCATGGCGGCAGAAGCGGTATTGCACTTCCAAACATTGCGATGTTCCCAGTATATCCCGAAAACTAAGCAAGATATCGAAAAATTTTATTCTTTATTTTCGATTTGTCTTGTCGTGTTACATAAGAATCGATCATTAAATTTGACTTTTGCGAAATTTTTCTTCTCCATTTCAACTCAAGAAACCTCACTTTTGATACAGTATATCTCTAGAACTAGGTGAGATATCGAAAATTTTTATTCTTTATTTGTCTCGTCTTTTTAAATAAGAATCCATCATCAAATTTGACTTTAACCAATTTTTTCTTCTGAACTTCAACCAAAACCATTTCACATTTGGGACAGAATATCTCGAAAACCAAGCAGAATATCAAAAAAATTTATTCTTCATTTTTTATTTGTCATATCGAGTTACATAATAATCCATCACCAGATATCGGCGTCACCTTTATCCTAGAGTCCCCTTGAGGTTTTTGTACATATTCCCCGTGTCTGTATGGAAGCGGCCATGCCCCCTCCACTCCGGCCATGCCCCCCCCCACTCCTCCTCCGCCCTGCTTCACTTCAATGCGTGGTGAAGGTCACTTGCAACGTCTCCATATATTTCCTTCCTCCATGGTTACAGTTCACTGGTTTTCATTTATCGCGTTGATGGCTTACTGTTGGGCGACATACGCAAATTAGTATCTTTCTTAGTTTCAGTACTGGACGAAATACTGACCAAGATGAGATTCTAGGGGAGAAACTAATTTCTTATTCATAAGTCAGAGATTAGCCTAGTAGGGCAGAGTAAGATTCACACGTGCGGTCTTGACAGGAAATAAGGTGAAAAACCAAAGAGACGAGAGATTGGATAATACATTTTTAAGGGAAGAAGTGTTCAGAAAAATGGTGGAACAGAACACTTGAGGACAGAAAGCGTTGGATGTCTTCCTAACAATACCTGATTATAACATTCTGAGGTTTCAACAGTAGGAATAATTTATCATGAAGCAATGATGATGAATATGAGTGGTTTTAGAAAGTAAGTTGGCAAGACTGAGGGCAGCTAGAATTACATTTGTAAAATGCCTTGAACTAAATAATCTTCTCTCTAACAACCAGTTTGGTTTTAGGAAAAATAGTTCAACGTGTGACACAGTAAAAACTTTTATGGAGGCCAGTCTTGAGGACCTTGATTTGTGTAAGGCATTTGATATTGCGTCTCATGAAATTTTACTGCTAAAACTTAAACACTTAGGTTTTGATGATAAGGCAGCCAAGTTAATTAAGACATATTTCAGTAATAGGTCACAAGTGGTCTCATTCAATAACAATATATCTAATCTTACGGAGCTAGGACATGGTGCTCCTCAGGGATCTAATCTTGGCCCTCTGCTGTTTATTCTATATATCAATTATGGAAAATGGGAATTCCAGAAGTTATAAGTATGCTGACGATCTGAGTGTAAAAGTAAATTCTGCTATAATTTCAAATGATGAGATGTTCTCATCAGAGTTAAATCTGCTTGTAGACTGGTATAATGCCAACAAGTTATCTCTTAACTTAGAAAAAAAACACACCACTTTGATATATACTTATTAAGCAATCTATCTTAAATTCTGTGAAATTCTTGGGAATAAATAAATTCAGAATTAGCACTAAGGAATTTATTACTGCAATATGTCCGTATAAATCTGAGGATTTTAATATAATCTCAATTTCGAACATTATTAATATTATATAATTAACTGTAAAATTGTAAAGTGTATATGACGAATCCTATTTCAATACTCTATTGATTAATATTGAATAAAATGAATATGTACAATTATTATTGTTATTCTATTCAATTTAATAGCGATGTTACGCACGTTCCGTGATAATTCCCCCACGCACCCAATTTCCCCATACCAAACTATTTTTGCCATCTACAAATTTCTGCTTTAAATTCTTTCAAGGTTTTTGGTAAATTATTCATCATGACCCTTGGTAATGTATTCAAATAACTAGAAACTTTTTATTTTAAAATTCCAGAACTAATTAAATAACAAACTGTTTTATTTGAAACGGAACAGGACCTAAAATACAGGGTGTTTCAAAAAGAATATATGTATTATGAATGCATATATTTATTAAACTGTAAGACATAAGAATATGAAACTTTACGCACATATTTACGAACCTCTTAAGTTCAGATTACAGATGTTCAATATGTCCTCCATCAGCCACACGAACAATATCACATCGATACTCAAATCCCTCCCATACTCGGGCAAGCATGTCCTTTGTCACTGATGTTACGGCAGTACGGATCCGGTTCCTCAAGTCCTCAAGGTTCTGTGGGAGTGGTGGTACATAAACGTTGTCTTTAATGAAACCCCACAGGAAGAAGTCACAGGGTGTCAAATCCGGTGACCGTGGAGCCCAGCTGATGCGTGCTATGTCGCCAGCTCCTTGACGACCAATCCAACGGTTCGGTAGAGTTTCATTCAAATATTCACGCACTTGGCGACTCCAGTGAGGGGGTGCCCCGTCTTGTTGAAAAATGAAGTTGTCTTCGTGCAGCCTCGGAAACAAGCAGTTTTGTAACATAGCGAGATACTGCTGACCGTTAACCGTGTTTCCATCAAAGAAGAATGGGCCGTAAACAGATGATCGGGATATCGCACAAAACACATTGACTTTAGGCGAATCTCGTACATGTTCAATGACTGCATGTGGGTTCTGTATACCCCAAATTCAAACATTGTGTTTGTTTACCTGACCACTAACATGGAAAGTCGCTTCATCACTGAAAACGATGCGTTGTGCGAAAGTGTTATCATTGTCAATGGCATCATTAATCTCGTTACAAAATGCCACACGTTTCCGTTTGTCATCAGGACGCAGAGCTTGTAACAACTGTAACTTGTACGACTTCATAACCAACCGACGTCTCAAAACACGCCAAATTGTTGTTGTAGGTAGTTGTAACTCCCGACTGGCACGACGAGTTGAGTTTGGAGGACTACGTTGGAAAGCAGTTTGAATTCGTGCAACATGTGCCTCAGAAACACGAGGGCGGCCAGGACTGTTTCCTTTACATACACATCCGGTATCTACAAACTGTCGATACTATCTACGAATGTTCCACCCATTCGGAGGATGCATTTGGGACCTCAACCTGAAACGTCTTTGCACTGTAATCACGGAATTGCACTTCGCAAACTCGATAACCCAAAATGATTTCTGCTGTGGAGTAGCCATTTTAAACTATGACTGTTACCAAGAATAACACAAGACGACTGACATCTAGCGGCTATTAAATAAACTAGACTACGTATTCGTTTCTCCAATAGCCGAGCCGGGGCGCAGCGATCGATAGTTTGGACAAAAGAGTACTTTGTAATACATATATTCTTTTGAAACGCCCTGTAGTAGGTAATACGGAAGGTGCTTTGCCAAATATCTGCATATGGTTATCTGCGTCAATATTTGCAGTATGACTATAGTAAAAAAGTTTAAACAAAACATACTGTACATCCCGTACGAATGTTTCGTCAAGTGTTGTTATGGAATTCTTGGAAAAGATCATTTTCACGATTCTCAGCTTCAAGTCCAACCGTGGCACCTGTACCAGACCTCGGTGTTGACAGTCGATCATCACCGAGCTGTTATTCTCAACACAGTTGCAAATTCCTGGGCACGCTGGTCCAGTCTGCCCGGACTGTGGTGTTTCGTACGATGCACCAGTTTCACCGTCGACACCGACAGACGTCGAGGACTCAACAGCGTAGCCTTCAGGCGGCTCGCCAACAGCCAACACCGAGCAGCAGGCGGCAAGCAGGCGACTGATCACCGCCAAGACCTGAAACAGGCGGAGTGCGCTGCACTGTGCCTGGTTTAATTCAACATGATTGAATTGCGAAAGAGTGTATGCTCTGGTGACAACTTCCCCACACATATTCCCTTTTCTTCTTATTCATTTATATTCTAAGTTTTTTGACTGTAATTTCCCCACCCCAGTACCTCTGCCATATAAGAATATTAATTTATTTCTGTGTAAATTATTATCTCCCTGGTAATATGCGTCATGAATCTCGTATCCATAGACCACCTTTCCTTTTAATGTATCTACGAAATCGAATTCCAGCTTGTAGTCATAGTGATTGCTTCCAGTGAATGTAAAATTCATTATTTTTCAATAATATCCCTCCCAGCATCAATACCATCATAAACCTTGTACATTTCCAAAACCCTCTTCAACCCCCTTCTACCTAGCTTTTACCACAGACACAAAAATAATCAAATGACCGAGTGGTCTAAGCGTCTTTGTTCACACAGGGTGTCCTGGAATGCAACCGCAAACATCTAAACCATGCCCTACTATATAACAAAATTTTATTTTAGTAATAATTTCTCCATTTCGAGATATTGATTTTTTTTTTTAACATGTTACTTTGTTTAGTTTATTCCACGCCTTTTCTACGATAAAAGACTTTTGAACCCTTTCTTTTTTTAATTTATTCAAAGATATTTGAGTAATCTAAAACAATGTTCTTTTTCTCTTAAAAATATTGGTATAGTTATTTTATACTTCTTTTAAAATGATTGTTTTATTGTAGTTCAACAAGTAATATAAAAAATGATGATTATGATTTAAAAAATTAGTATTTGTTGTTTAATAATACGCCATTACAACTGTTGTAATGGCGTATTATTAAACAACAAATACTAATTTATCAAGCAACTGTAGAAGAAAATGGCCTACAATAATCAAATATTATTTAAAAAGATTTTTCTACCTCTTTTTTTAACGTTTTAAGAAAAAAATAACATTATTTCAAATGACTCAAACATACATGAGTAAGTTAAAAAAAAAAAACCAGGGTTGAAAAAGTTTTAATTTGTTAATGACATGGAATAAACTAAACAAAGTCACATGTTCCAAACAAAAATAAAAAAATTAAATGTCCCGAAAATGACGAGACTTTTACGAAAGTATAATCTTATGATATAGTAGGCCAGTATGTGACCTGCCTGCGGTGGCAGGGTTGTCCTTTCATTCTTGGACACTCTGTATATTTAGATATATATTCCATTATTTTTTGTTACAGGCTTCTTCCAGCTCTGCAGCTGTTACCCGTAGGATTCATGTTGTTAGAATTTTGTGAAAGATATAAGCTAGTAGTGGCGAACACACTGTTTAAGAACCATGCAAGAAGACTATACACCTGGAAACGTCCTGGGGATACAGGCAGATTTCAGCTAGATTATATCATGGTCAAACAGAGATTCAGGAATCAAGTTCTAGACTGTAAAGCGTACCCAGGAGCAGACATAGACTCGGACCATAATTTGATAGTAATGAAGTGCAGACTGAAATTCAAGCGAATAAGGAAGCAACATAAGCAGAACAGACTGGCGGTGAATAAAATCAAACAATCTAGCACAAGAGAAAAATTTGCAGAAATTGCAGACTTAGGTCTAAGAAGTAACTGTGAAAGGAGTTCAACCGAGGACGAATGGAATACATTAAAGACCGAAATAATGAAAGCTGGTAAAGAAACACTAGGCTTTAGGGAACAAGCTGCCCGAAAACCTTGGATCACAGAAGAAATTTTGGAGCTGATGGATCAGAGGAGAAGGTACAAAAATGCTCAGGATGAAACAGGAAGAGAGCAGTACAGGCAATTTAGAAATCAAATAATTAGGAAATGCAAAATAGCAAAAGAAAAATGGCTACAAGAAAAGTGTGAAGAAGTAGAAAAGGAAATGGTCGTAGGAAAAGTAGATGTTACATATAGAAAGATCAAACAGAATTTTGGAGAAATGACGAAAAGAGGTATGAACATTAAAGCTGCCGATGGGAAACCTCTTTTAAGCTCGGAAGATAGAGCTAACCGATGGAAGGAATACATTGAGAAACTGTATGTTGGGGACGACTTGAACAATAGTGTATTGGAAAAGGAAGGCGATGTCGACATTGATGACTTAGGAGATCCTGTTTTGAGAACAGAATTTAATAAAGCTCTGAATGACTTGAAAGCAAATAAGGCAGTTGGAATTGATGAGATCCCTGCAGAACTTCTTAAATCCCTAGGAGAGGAAGGAATCGAATGATTATTCAAGCTGATATCATAAAGTTATGAAACTGGAGAAATTCCAACTGATTTTAATAAAAATGTCATCTACACACTTCCAAAGAAACCACAAGCCGAAAAATGTGAGAATTATCACACCATTAGCCTAACATCACATGCTTTAAAATTACTGACCAGAATAATATACAGAAGGATGGAAAGGGTAGTAGAACTGATAGTAGATGAATATCAGTTTGGGTTTAGGAAAAATCGCGGTACAAGGGAAGCAAATTCTCTCTTTAAGATTAATACTTGAAGGGCGGATCAAGAAAAACAAAGATACTTTTATGGCATTTGTTGATTTAGAAAAAGCTATTGATTATGTTAGGTGGGACAAGATGTTCAAAATTGTAAAGAAGTCAGGTCTAAAGTATCGAGATAGAAGAATACTCTATAAACTATATAAGAATCAAGTGGCTGTAATAAAAGTAGAGAATCATGAGAGACATGCATCGGTTAAAAAGGGTGTGAGACAAGGTTGTAGTCTATCCCCGTTAATATTCAACTTGTATGTAGAAGAAGCAATGAAGAAAGTCAAAGAAAAATTTCCATGCGGCATAAGTTTTCATGGAGAAAAATCAGTATGCTACGATTTGCTGATGACATTGTCTTGTTAGCAGAGAGGGCTGAAGATATGGAGAAGTTTTTGAATGGCATGAATACTGGAGGAAGATTTTGGACTGAATATAAATCAAAGTAAGACAAAAGTGATAAAATGTAGCAGAAATAATACCCATAGTAGCAGATTAAATATAAAAATAGGATCGGATGCTGTAGGAGAAGTGAGTGAGTTCTGTTACTTGGGAAGCAAAATTACAACCGATGGCCGAAGCAGGAATGATGTTAAAAGCAGAATAACACTAGCAAAAAGTGCCTTCATGAAAAAGAGAAACCTTTTACTTTCAAATATTCATCTAGGAATCAGAAAGAACTTTTTAAAACTCTATGTGTGGAGAACAGCACTTTATGGTAGCAAAACATGGACTTTAGGAATACCGGGAAAAATAGAAACTTGAAGCATTTGAAATGTGGTGCTGCAGAAGAATGCTAAAAATTAGATGGACAGACAAAGTAAGAAATGAACGAGTTTTGGAAATGATGGTTGAGAAAAGAAGTTGATGGAAGAAGCTTACAGGAAGAAGAGACAGGCGTTTAGGTCATATTTTGAGATATGCTGGATTGGTTAATTTGTTAGTGGAGGGAACAGTGGAAGGTAAGAACTGTAGAGGTAGACGGAGATTAGAATATATGAAGCAGATAATTGATGACGTGGGTTGTAAGGGGTATGTAGAAACGAAAAGATTAGAACAGGATAGGAAGGGATGGAGGATTGCATCAAACCAGTGGAAAGACTGACGACAGCAAAAAAAAAAAAAAAAAAAACTTTGAGAGATACACTTATTTTCTTCTGTTTTTACGCCTCTTCGACGTTGAGGTCATAATAGTCCGGAAGGGAGTGGGGCAATGAATTTGAAGGAATCATCCCGGAAATCACCTGCAGTGATTTGGGTAACAATGGAAAACCTAGATGTTGCCGGCGGGACGGTGTTTCTAGGTGTTTCTAACACACGCCGTTCTGAAGGCGAGGCAAGACCGTTACCGCTGACCCACCACGCACTGTACAAACACTTAGGAGGCCAACAAGTTCACCACGTATAACTAAGGTATTTAAAGGAATAAGTTGCAGACTTCAAGTTTGGAATGGATAAACGGACTGAGATTTGAACCCGCTTCCTCCAGAATGCCTGGCCAGAGGGCTACAGTCATCTATAAAATGAGATATTTTTTAAAAAACCTTCCTGCCAATCACTATATATATATATATATATATATATATATATATATATATATATATATATATATATATACATATTCAAAAATAAATGAGTTTTGCAAACCTGAAAAAATTTTAGTTTATATTGTGAGACCTTTTGGATAACGTTCAGAAAAATTAACACGTATAGAATTTGTTTAATAAAATTCAGAGCTCACCTGCAGCCCTCAGTTACAGCAAACCCGTGAATATTAAAATAAATAGGGAGCGCCTGGACTCGAATTTTATTTCCAGTGGCGAATGACCTGCTGGAGATGTCATTTTTCGGAAACTGCAATCCTTCAGTGACATTGAACTTGTAGATACTTTGATTAATTGAACCCAAGACATTTCCGTTTTTTTTTTTTTTTTTTTTTTGTAAGGGGAAGCTAATTTGTAAGGTCCCGGGTGAGGGGAATGGTGGGTAAGAAGAGGTTTGAAGGTAAACGCTGAATATTACGAAGACGCATGGGTAACACGTCATTGGGCAGCCATTGTCACCCTGGCTGTAGTTATGGTCCCTTAAAAGGGATTAGTCATTGGTCAGGAAAAACTCATCACAAGAAGATTTATGTGATCATAAAGCCATTGTGGGGCAGTACATGTGGTCATGCTCCGTTAAATTGTCAATAAGTGGGTAGCGTGAGAATTATCGGGATAGCGTAGGAGATGATGCTAGTCAAGTTCTTTTTTAAAGCAACCTTTCATCGTATATGATTAGGCTATTACTCTAAAATGTAAGTCGATGTTCATAAGGAAAATGCCCCTGAGCTACATGTTCCACTACAGGTAGATGGTAGCTAATATTAAATAGCAGCAGCTCGACCGCAGAGCCTCTTGGTGACCACCGACCTGCGCGGAAGGAAGGTGTGGTCACAGGATCACCGCACCTGGCTGGCATCCTGTTTGTTACTGATAGCACAGCTAAAATACACAGTAATAAACCACAAGGTTTTAACAGCATGCATAAAATATAGCTACGAAATTTATTATCAACTAAAACTAACATTACGCAGTTTTACCCTTGTCGGACTGTATAAACACAATGGTAGCTACATAAAGTTTCTGTTATTTTCACACAGTGTCTAGAGCAGTGGTTCACGATTACTTTGTCTCGAAAGAGTTAACCTCGCGTACCTCCTATGGCTGCCTGTGCCTATGCGTTCATGACGGTCGAGTGCTTTACACAACTACTTCATTAGAGAAATACAATTCACTGCCTTAAAATAATTTTATAATAGTAATGTTTGTATAATTATTTTTCTTTTTCAATTGTCTCAACGATTGCCTTAGCCGATAAATTAAGACGCGTTCCCCTTGAAACAACCTCACTAAGGCCGGGCGCACATTGACACGCAGTCTACGCAGCGCAGCACAGTTTCTGTGTCTCTATGTTTTGGGGCGGAACAGCGCGTATTGAGACGCAGAGCAGGGCAGCGCAGTACTGCGCCACGTTGTGATCACTGTGCCACGCAGCTCACTCGTGCCGGTTTACAACGTAACACTTCTTGCGTTATCTATAATCTCGCTTCACTTATAATCATTTTCAACTATGGAATAAGAAAAACTGATTAATCTGGTGCGTAACCAACCTGTGATTCACAATATCAGTTATAAAAAAATACATAAAAATTAAATTTAAACAAGAGATTTGGACAATGAGCCCAACAAGTGGCGAGTAAATTCAGCATTTATTTATCATACAACTGTCCACTTACAATTTTAACGTTTTTTTTTTTTTAAATTCCTTTTGAATAAAACTTCGAAAAAGATTGGTATATATATAGGCTATAATCACATTATTTGTTTCTTATTATTTGTACTACATCATTCAATAGTGTCCCCGAGAAGCACTTAATTTGTTGACACTACTTTTTTAGTTTGAAGTGTTTATGTTCTGTTATATAGTTTTCTTAAAAATATAATATGAAATAAAAGAGAGAAACATTCTTATAAATGTCATGTACCGTCAAACACTAAATAATTAAATAAATAACCACGAAAATAAAGCGAGATTTTCTTCAGTTCTAATAGATATTTGAGCTTTGTCAAGAAAATAACAGGTAACTTTATGCCGTGAATCTCCGCTCGAGTCATCCGGAAATTATCTTTTGAGAATTCTCTTGCCACTGCAAAAGCCAGATGAGAGTTTCTTCTTTTCATATACTCACTTTTGCATAGTTTTATCTAACTCAGCTTCTGTTAAAGTAATAACAATTTTCCAAGCTCGGCATGCCAATTTGATTCAGAAATCAAAAATCGATTTTTTGCATCGACATGTTTTTGGTTACACTTTACTGTCGGTTTTTCGCACAACACAATGCTTTGTGAACTGCGCTCTAATATGCGCGGGTCTGTGCTGCCCTGCCCTGCTCTGCGTTGCCCCTACTGCGCCACGCAGCTCAATGCTTTGTAAACTGCGCTCTAATATGCGCGAGTAGCTGCCAGTCTGTGCTGCCCTGCCCTGCTCTGCGCTGCCCCTACTGCGCCACGCAGCTCAATGCTTTGTAAACTGCGCTCTAATATGCGCGAGTAACTGCCAGTCTGTGCTGCCCTGCCCTGCTCTGCGCTGCCCCTACTGCGCCACGCAGTTCAATGCTTTGTAAACTGCGCTCTAATATGCGCGAGTAGCTGCCAGTCTGTGCTGCCCTGCCCTGCTCTGCGCTGCCCCTACTGCGCCACGCAGCTCAATGCTTTGTAAACTGCGCTCTAATATGCGCGAGTAACTGCCAGTCTGTGCTGCCCTGCCCTGCTCTGCGCTGCCCCTACTGCGCCACGCAGCTCAATGCTTTGTAAACTGCGCTCTAATATGCGCGAGTAACTGCCAGTCTGTGCTGCCCTGCCCTGCTCTGCGCTGCCCCTACTGCGCCACGCAGCTTCAATGCTTTGTAAACTGCGCTCTAATATGCGCGAGTAGCTGCCAGTCTGTGCTGCCCTGCCCTGCTCTGCGTTGCCCCTACTGCGCCACGAAGCTCAATGCTTTGTAAACTGCGCTCTAATATGCGCGAGTAGCTGCCAGTCTGTGCTGCCCTGCCCTGCTCTGCGCTGCCCCTACTGCGCCACGCAGCTCAATGCTTTGTAAACTGCGCTCTAATATGCGCGAGTAGCTGCCAGTCTGTGCTGCCCTGCCCTGCTCTGCGCTGCCCCTACTGCGCCACGCAGCTCAATGCTTTGTAAACTGCGCTCTAATATGCGCGAGTAACTGCCAGTCTGTGCTGCCCTGCCCTGCTCTGCGCTGCCCCTACTGCGCCACGAAGCTCAACGCTTTGTAAACTGCGCTCTAATATGCGCGAGTAGCTGCCAGTCTGTGCTGCCCTGCCCTGCTCTGCGTTGCCCCTACTGCGCCACGCAGCTCAATGCTTTGTAAACTGCGCTCTAATATGCGCGAGTAGCTGCCAGTCTGTGCTGCCCTGCCCTGCTCTGCGTTGCCCCTACTGCGCCACGCAGCTCAATGCTTTGTAAACTGCGCTCTAATATGCGCGAGTAGCTGCCAGTCTGTGCTGCCCTGCCCTGCTCTGCGTTGCCCCTACTGCGCCACGCAGCTCAATGCTTTGTAAACTGCGCTCTAATATGCGCGAGTAGCTGCCAGTCTGTGCTGCCCTGCCCTGCTCTGCGTTGCCCCTACTGCGCCACGCAGCTCAATGCTTTGTAAACTGCGCTCTAATATGCGCGAGTAGCTGCCAGTCTGTGCTGCCCTGCCCTGCTCTGCGTTGCCCCTACTGCGCCACGCAGCTCAATGCTTTGTAAACTGCGCTCTAATATGCGCGAGTAGCTGCCAGTCTGTGCTGCCCTGCCCTGCTCTGCGTTGCCCCTACTGCGCCACGCAGCTCAATGCTTTGTAAACTGCGCTCTAATATGCGCGAGTAGCTGCCAGTCTGTGCTGCCCTGCCCTGCTCTGCGTGCCCCTACTGCGCCACGCAGCTCAATGCTTTGTAAACTGCGCTCTAATATGCGCGAGTAGCTGCCAGTCTGTGCTGCCCTGCCCTGCTCTGCGTTGCCCCTACTGCGCCACGCAGCTCAATGCTTTGTAAACTGCGCTCTAATATGCGCGAGTAGCTGCCAGTCTGTGCTGCCCTGCCCTGCTCTGCGTTGCCCCTACTGCGCCACGCAGCTCAATGCTTTGTAAACTGCGCTCTAATATGCGCGAGTAACTGCCAGTCTGTGCTGCCCTGCCCTGCTCTGCGCTGCCCCTACTGCGCCACGCAGCTCAATGCTTTGTAAACTGCGCTCTAATATGCGCGAGTAGCTGCCAGTCTGTGCTGCCCAACCCTGCTCTGCGTTGCCCCTACTGCGCCACGCAGCTCAATGCTTTGTAAACTGCGCTCTAATATGCGCGAGTAGCTGCCAGTCTGTGCTGCCCTGCCCTGCTCTGCGCTGCCCCTACTGCGCCACGCAGCTCAATGCTTTGTAAACTGCGCTCTAATATGCGCGAGTAGCTGCCAGTCTGTGCTGCCCTGCCCTGCTCTGCGTTGCCCCTACTGCGCCACGCAGCTCAATGCTTTGTAAACTGCGCTCTAATATGCGCGAGTAGCTGCCAGTCTGTGCTGCCCTGCCCTGCTCTGCGTTGCCCCTACTGCGCCACGCAGCTCAATGCTTTGTAAACTGCGCTCTCATATGCGCGAGTAACTGCCAGTCTGTGCTGCCCTGCCCTGCTCTGCGCTGCCCCTACTGCGCCACGCAGCTCAATGCTTTGTAAACTGCGCTCTAATATGCGCGAGTAACTGCCAGTCTGTGCTGCCCTGCCCTGCTCTGCGCTGCCCCTACTGCGCCACGCAGCTCAATGCTTTGTAAACTGCGCTCTAATATGCGCGAGTAGCTGCCAGTCTGTGCTGCCCTGCCCTGCTCTGCGTTGCCCCTACTGCGCCACGCAGCTCAATGCTTTGTAAACTGCGCTCTAATATGCGCGAGTAGCTGCCAGTCTGTGCTGCCCTGCCCTGCTCTGCGCTGCCCCTACTGCGCCACGCAGCTCAATGCTTTGTAAACTGCGCTCTAATATGCGCGAGTAGCTGCCAGTCTGTGCTGCCCTGCCCTGCTCTGCGCTGCCCCTACTGCGCCACGCAGCTCAATGCTTTGTAAACTGCGCTCTAATATGCGCGAGTAACTGCCAGTCTGTGCTGCCCTGCCCTGCTCTGCGTGGCCCCTACTGCGCCACGCAGCTCAATGCTTTGTAAACTGCGCTCTAATATGCGCGAGTAGCTGCCAGTCTGTGCTGCCCTGCCCTGCTCTGCGCTGCCCCTACTGCGCCACGCAGCTCAATGCTTTGTAAACTGCGCTCTAATATGCGCGAGTAGCTGCCAGTCTGTGCTGCCCTGCCCTGCTCTGCGCTGCCCCTACTGCGCCACGCAGCTCAATGCTTTGTAATCTGCGCTCTAATATGCGCGAGTAGCTGCCAGTCTGTGCTGCCCTGCCCTGCTCTGCGTTGCCCCTACTGCGCCACGCAGCTCAATGCTTTGTAAACTGCGCTCTAATATGCGCGAGTAGCTGCCAGTCTGTGCTGCCCTGCCCTGCTCTGCGCTGCCCCTACTGCGCCACGCAGCTCAATGCTTTGTAAACTGCGCTCTAAAATGCGCGAGTAACTGCCAGTCTGTGCTGCCCTGCCCTGCTCTGCGTAGCCCCTACTGCGCCACGCAGCTCAATGCTTTGTAAACTGCGCTCTAATATGCGCGAGTAGCTGCCAGTCTGTGCTGCCCTGCTTTGCTCTGCGTTGCCCCTACTGCGCCACGCAGCTCAATGCTTTGTAAACTGCGCTCTAATATGCGCGAGTAGCTGCCAGTCTGTGCTGCCCTGCCCTGCTCTGCGTTGCCCCTACTGCGCCACGCAGCTCAATGCTTTGTAAACTGCGCTCTAATATGCGCGAGTAGCTGCCAGTCTGTGCTGCCCTGCCCTGCTCTGCGCTGCCCCTACTGCGCCACGCAGCTCAATGCTTTGTAAACTGCGCTCTAATATGCGCGAGTAACTGCCAGTCTGTGCTGCCCTGCCCTGCTCTGCGCTGCCCCTACTGCGCCACGCAGCTCAATGCTTTTTAAACTGCGCTCTAATATGCGCGAGTAGCTGCCAGTCTGTGCTGCCCTGCCCTGCTCTGCGTTGCCCCTACTGCGCCACGCAGCTCAATGCTTTGTAAACTGCGCTCTAATATGCGCGAGTAGCTGCCAGTCTGTGCTGCCCTGCCCTGCTCTGCGTTGCCCCTACTGCGCCACGCAGCTAAATGCTTTGTAAACTGCGCTCTAATATGCGCGAGTAGCTGCCAGTCTGTGCTGCCCTGCCCTGCTCTGCGTTGCCCCTACTGCGCCACGCAGCTCAATGCTTTGTAAACTGCGCTCTAATATGCGCGAGTAGCTGCCAGTCTGTGCTGCCCTGCCCTGCTCTGCGTTGCCCCTACTGCGCCACGCAGCTCAATGCTTTGTAAACTGCGCTCTAATATGCGCGAGTAGCTGCCAGTCTGTGCTGCCCCGCCCTGCTCTGCGTTGCCCCTACTGCCCCACGCAGCTCAATGCTTTGTAAACTGCGCTCTAATATGCGCGAGTAGCTGCCAGTCTGTGCTGCCCCGCCCTGTTCTGCGCTGCCCCTACTGCGCCACGCAGCTCAATGCTTTGTAAACTGCGCTCTAATATGCGCGAGTAACTGCCAGTCTGTGCTGCCCTGCCCTGCTCTGCGCTGCCCCTACTGCGCCACGCAGCTCAATGCTTTGTAAACTGCGCTCTAATATGCGCGAGTAGCTGCCAGTCTGTGCTGCCCTGCCCTGCTCTGCGTTGCCCCTACTGCGCCACGCAGCTCAATGCTTTGTAAACTGCGCTCTAATATGCGCGAGTAACTGCCAGTCTGTGCTGCCCTGCCCTGCTCTGCGCTGCCCCTACTGCGCCACGCAGCTCAATGCTTTGTAAACTGCGCTCTAATATGCGCGAGTAACTGCCAGTCTGTGCTGCCCTGCCCTGCTCTGCGCTGCCCCTACTGCGCCACGCAGCTCAATGCTTTGTAAACTGCGCTCTAATATGCGCGAGTAGCTGCCAGTCTGTGCTGCCCTGCCCTGCTCTGCGTTGCCCCTACTGCGCCACGCAGCTCAATGCTTTGTAAACTGCGCTCTAATATGCGCGAGTAGCTGCCAGTCTGTGCTGCCCTGCCCTGCTCTGCGTTGCCCCTACTGCGCCACGCAGCTCAATGCTTTGTAAACTGCGCTCTAATATGCGCGAGTAGCTGCCAGTCTGTGCTGCCCTGCCCTGCTCTGCGTTGCCCCTACTGCGCCACGCAGCTCAATGCTTTGTAAACTGCGCTCTAATATGCGCGAGTAGCTGCCAGTCTGTGCTGCCCTGCCCTGCTCTGCGTTGCCCCTACTGCGCCACGCAGCTCAATGCTTTGTAAACTGCGCTCTAATATGCGCGAGTAACTGCCAGTCTGTGCTGCCCTGCCCTGCTCTGCGCTGCCCCTACTGCGCCACGCAGCTCAATGCTTTGTAAACTGCGCTCTAATATGCGCGAGGAGCTGCCAGTCTGTGCTGCCCTGCCCTGCTCTGCGTTGCCCCTACTGCGCCACGCAGCTAAATGCTTTGTAAACTGCGCTCTAATATGCGCGAGTAGCTGCCAGTCTGTGCTGCCCTGCCCTGCTCTGCGTTGCCCCTACTGCGCCACGCAGCTCAATGCTTTGTAAACTGCGCTCTAATATGCGCGAGTAGCTGCCAGTCTGTGCTGCCCTGCCCTGCTCTGGGTTCCCCTACTGCGCCACGCAGCTAAATGCTTTGTAAACTGCGCTCTAATATGCGCGAGTAACTGCCAGTCTGTGCTGCCCTGCCCTGCTCTGCGCTGCCCCTACTGCGCCACGCAGCTCAATGCTTTGTAAACTGCGCTCTAATATGCGCGAGTAGCTGCCAGTCTGTGCTGCCCTGCCCTGCTCTGCGTTGCCCCTACTGCGCCACGCAGCTCAATGTGCGCCCCGGGTAACACTTGGTTCAGGCGTACCATTAACTGGGAACCACAGGTAAAGCGCATAGGTTCCAACATTTTTTAAATTTATTACCAATTTTCGAAACCGAAAAAAACTACTCATCTCTCCTATTCAGAAAAAAAGAACACCCTTCAAATAAAGAATGCAACCCATAGAGTTCCGAATTCTTTGGCCTGTAACCCACTTACTGAAACAATGATCGGATGGAGCCTCTCTTAGGTGAAGTGTGCAGTATTATGTATGTACAAAATAAGGACACATTACTAACATTATTTTACTGACAGATATAAATATTATTGGTGTATTGTTTACAGTTTGATTAACAAATGCTTATCACTAATCAAAGAGCTGAGCCTCTCCGAATTTAGGTTGCCGCGTCCCACTGCTGCAAATACATTACAGACTACACTAACTATTCTTTTGTCAATATTTGATCAGTAGAATAAAATTAAAAATTTCTTTGTTGCAACACTTAAGGCTGTATTTAATACTGGAAGGCACATGCGTGGTGACTGGCCCTCAAGGCTCCCTAAATTTGCGTTGAACCAGCAAGAATTATCTCGATCAACATTTTGAAGCTTGTGCAGCACGGTTAAATTTCAGTAATGAAAAATTCATAACAGTAATTGTACATATAATTCTCTCTGGAAACTTTGCTCCCTTTTGAACCAATTTGAACTTTCATTAGCATTTTGAAGCAGAAAAGTAGTTAAAAAAGACATGTGTGGTGGTTAGAAGTAAATGAATTGGGTTACAAAACTTTGGTCGGACCACTGCTGTAATTTTGTGGTGTAGTTTGGTTTCCACATTTTGGGTTTCAAATACAGGAGATGGAGGGGGTGCAGAGGAGGACAGCCAGATTTGTCTTTGGAAATTACCGCAAAACACAGTTGGCAACTGATATGATAAAGGAGCTGGAGTGGGATTCATTGGAGGATAGAAGGAAGGTGAAGAGAGTCATGGGACAGTACTAGACCTATACTAGTGATGAAACATTAAAAGATATTGGTGGGATAATTAAGAGAGGTGCTTGGAGGAGTAAGGTTGACTATGATCACAAGATGGCACTTGATTTCAGGCATAAGGGGGTAGGAAAATTTTCTTTTATTGGAAAGGGTATATGGGACTGGAATAAATTGTCAGGAGAGGTGATGAATTATTTTGCCGGAAACACTGAAGGAATTTAAACTAAAAATTAGTAGAGGGCAAAAGCAGGTTGGAAGAGCAAAGGACAAAGAGGGATGTATAAGGAGATTGTCACCGGAGTGGGCACTCCATCGAATTTTATCAATTAGTATTACTATTAATACATATTATTTTAAATAACTTCCCCTCTAAACTAATATTGGAATTATTAGTTAGTTCATATAATCTATCGCAGGTAGTTAATTTTCGCACTATAATAATGAATAATAGCTACTCGGCTATAGATGATGTTTTCCTAGATACCTCAAAATTCCATTATACAATAAAGCCATTTAATAATGGACTTTCAGATAATGATGCACATTTATTAACCAGATTTCATCACTGTAGGTTTAGCTGCAATTTAAATTTGGTTTCAGTGGGAATTGTAAAAGATACCTAATTTTAATCACAAAGTTCTATTACATTATATACACACTTAGTAAGAAAATAATTATTTTTATCCATAAATATATAAAAGATGTAAAGGAAGTATTTGGAGTTATGAAAAACAACTTTTTTTCATATATATTTAACTAAGCGAAATTATGGTAGGTAATAAATGACGTTATGTGTTGGCGCGCATGGTAACTGGAGTATCTCCGAGAATTGGCCAGGTCATCGTGGGTATGGGAGTCAATCCCATGTGACCTCAGTATTCCTCAGTGCAGGTCTGAACACGACTAACCCTGCAGTCGCGATATCACTGCCGGTAGCAGGGCAGAGAACCACATCGCTCGTCAGACAGAGAGCAATGTGTACAGCATGTGTGCTAGCAGGAGTAAACGAGGACGATACCGAAATCCATGAAATCCAACAACACGTAATCGATGAGACTATTTTTTAACGAAGGAACCGTTGGAAAAACAATGTAAACTGCCCCATTAATGTACTGACTAGGTGAATGTCATTGTATATTTCCTAAGCTCTACTGCCTTTTAGTGCTGTTGATACTAGAAGACTATTATGGTATATCTCTTGGTCATGCCTGAACTAATACACTTCCTCAGTTTGAATGCTATACAGTCACCAACTGTATCTATTGCGAGGATGTCAGGGCCGGATTAAGACAGCGCGAGGCTCGTAGCAAATGTGAAGAAGGGGCCCTTGATTTTTCCCGTCCGGGGGAAAATTGTAGAGATAAAAAAAAAGTGTCACCCATCTAGCCTAGGTGCGGGGCCCCCCTAGGAGGCGTGAGGCCCCCTACAAGGCGCGAGACCCGTAGCATTTGCTACCTCCTGCTACGTGGTTAATCCAGTACTGGATAAAGTGAAGGATAAATAAAAAAAAACCTGTTGACGCTATGGGTTTAATCGGATCCCTAAGTGATTCACCATAACGAATCACCTGTAATCTTAATCTTAATAGAACTCGCGACCAAAAAAAGTATCCACTACACGAGTTTATCTAATGGTCGCTAAGAAACCATCGTTAAATCCTAGTTTGGTTTAAAAAATTAGCTACAATAGTTCAAAGAATTTCCTGAAAATGTATGTTAAATGTGCAATTAACACATAAATATCAAATACCAAGAATTAATAAAATGGTGCATTGCTACTGTATTTCGCAAAATAGTTTTACAGCCTGCGGAAAAAATTGCTACATTTTCTATGGCCCTACCAAGTCCCGCGAGTGGTCATTCTTCCTTAATGTTCTCGAAACACAGTGGAAAGCGTTATCAAATCAATGACTTTATCAAACCATCTACCCGACTAACTGCTCCGAATATGCATATAATTACAGATAATCGTAGCAATAGCCCAGAAATCACGAATATTATATTGATTTAAACCATTAGTACTTGTGAATACATGTTTATTAGCAGAGCGCTGTCTTATCGTTTTGTAAATCACGCATTGAAATGTGTGGAAGTAGATGTGATTGTAACGACTCAAGTCAAAAGTAAACATAGTTAAGAGTAAACAGTATTATTGCAGTAGTTAGTAAAATTAACAACTGTTAAATGAGAAGTATTTAGTACAATCTAATATTGTAGTTGTTCGATAGAATATTGCCGACTCCTAAGTACTAGTAACACATCACAATACCTGCAGTGTGACAGTGCATTGTACCTTCATTGCGCCGCTTCGCCCGCTGTCGACAGGGACAGTGCGGAACCTCACCTGCAGGCAGGAAGGTATGAGGAACATCGCACCTGGCGTCCTGTTTGTTGCTGATAGCGCAGCTAATTCTGGAAAATTCGATTGCTTTCGTAGATAGCTCAAAACTCTGCAAACGAAAATAATCGCATAAAATTCAATTTGCTAAACCGTATGATACACAAAATATACAGTACGAAAATTCAATATTTTCTTTGCTTATCAATACCTGCATTCATCAACTACGGCTTTCTTCTTGCCGTTATCAGAGAACACAGTTTTCATCAGTGGTAAGGCGTCTACCAGGACATCAAAACGTCCCTGATTCAAATCCGTCTCTTGTAGATTTTCAAAGACCCGTAAGCCGACATACCAGGGATCTCATCAATTCCAACTGCCTTATTTGCTTTCAAGTCATTCAGAGCTTTATTAAATTCTGTCCTCAAAACAGGATCTCCTAAGTCATCAATGTCGACATCACCTTCCTTTTCCATTACACTATTGTTCAAGTCGTCCGCCACATACAGTTTCTCAGTGTATTCCTTCCATCGGTTAGCTCTGTCTTCTGAGCTTAAAAGAGGTTTCCCATTGACAGCTTTAATTTTCATGCCTCTTTTCTTCATTTCTCCAAAATTCTGTTTGATCTTTCTATGTGCAACATCTACTTTTCCTACGACCATTTCCTTTTCTACTTCTTCACACTTTTCTTGTAGCCATTTTTCTTTTGCTACTTTGCATTTCCTAATTATTTGATTTCAAAATTGCCTGTACTGCTCTCTTCCTGTTTCATCCTGAGCATTTTTGTACCTTCTCCTCTGATCCATTAGGTCCAAAATGTCTTCTGTGATCCAAGGTTTTCGGGCAGCTTGTTCCCTAAAGCCTAATGTTTCTTTACCATTATTTCGGTCTTTAATGCATTCCTTTCGTCCTCAGTTGAGCTCCTTTCACATTTACTTCTTAGACCTAAGTCTACCATTTCTGCAAATCTTTCTCTCGTGCTAGATTGTTTCAGTTTATTCACTTCCAGTCTGTTCTGCTAATGCTGCTTCCTTATTCGCTTAAATTTCAGCCTACACTTCATTATTATCAAATTATGGTCAGAGTCTATGTCTGCTCCTGGGTACGCTTTACAGTCTAGTACTTGATTCCTGAATCTCTGTTTGACCATGATATAATCTAGCTGAAATCTGCCTGTATCCCCAGGACGTTTCCAGGTATATGTTCTTCTTGCATGGTTCTGAAACAGTGTGTTTGCCACTACTAGCTTATATCTTTCACAAAATTCTAGCAACCTGCTTCCTCGCTCATTTCTTTCTCCTAGACCAAAACTTCCTACAGTATTCCCCTCTTTTCCTTTTCCCACTATTGCATTCCAGTCACCCATGATTTTCCTCCCCCTTCACATATTGGATTAATTCTTCAATTTTAGTGTATATTTTTTCTATTTCTTCGTCATCTTCCTGTGACGTTGGCATATACACTTGTACTAATGTGGTTGGGATGGGCTTTGTTTCTAACCTCATCAAAATAATCCTGTCACTAAACTGTTCATAATAACTCACCCGTTTCCCTACTTTCTTGTTCATTACAAATCCTACACCAGTGACTCCATTGACAACTTGTGTGATAAGTATCCTTTGTTCCCCAGACCAGAAATCCTGTGCATCCTTCCATTTAATCTCACTAATCCCAACAACATCTAACTTAAGTTGTTCCATCTTCCTTTTTAAGTTTTCTAACCTGCCAGCCCTATTCAGACTTCTATCATTCCACGCTCCGACTCGTAGAATGTTTCTATCCATTCTGATGACTCCTCCCTGAGCAGTCCCCACCCGGAGATCCGATTGGGGGACTATTTTACCTCCGAATATTTTACCCAGGAAGAAGCCATCATGATATAAGTAATTTGAGAGGATTACATGTCCTCGGGATACCCTTTGGGTATTTAATGCAGTATTTTCCCGTTGCCTTCTGCATCCCCATGCCGTTGATCATTTCTGATTCATCCGCCTTTAGGGGCCGTTTCCAACCCCAAGGGCAAGAGGGTGCCCTGAACCGCTCCCCGCTCTTCCGCCCTCCTTTCGAAAGCCGTTGGCAAGCAGTGGGTGACTCCTTATACCGGGAATCTTTCAGTCGCCAGAGCCTCGTCCGTGCAAACAGGGTGCACCACGTGAAGGAGAGGTTGACATTTGGTAGGAAAAGACTAGTATAGTCTCTCCCAAACCCTTACACCCCAAATAAAACATAGTGATAATGAAGCGATGGCAGATGACTAGGGAAAATGCTACCGGGGTTTAAGCTCCATTACAATTAATAATAATCAATAGTTGATGCATTTTAATTTTCATATTTCGATATTGTGATGAAAAATATTAATATTATTATAAGTTCCTGCAAAATATTATTGGTGCGGATAAAATGAGAGAACGACAGCTAAGAAGGCAATAGGAGTCAATAGGAATTGATAGGAGTTTACCGTATACGCATGGAGTATGGAACTTGCTCCGAAATTTGGGATCACATTATAACTTAAAACCTATATGAGATTTATTTTGTATAAAATTGTTCAATCCACAGTTTTCATAATACGGTAACTATAATTGCTGTTCAACTAACAGAATGCGCGATATTCCTGAAAATCCGATTTTTGTAATCTTGGAATAACTTTTGTACCGAAGCTGATACAGATGTGGTTTTTATACACCATATTTAATAATTACTCAATTTTAGAGGACAGAAGCTGAAAAAGAATTTTATCGTCTGAAATTTACATTATCTTTGAGCCAGAATATTATCAGCTGTTTGTGCGTTGTATGGTGTGTGTTTGCTGTGACTTGTTAGTGATATTGTGTATTCTTCTTTCAAGGCGTCAATACGAGGTGATATGGAGCCAATAGAGGCTGTGTATATTAAAGAAGAGGTGAGTTTGTGCCTTTTATCTGTTTGTGGAGTTGTACAGTACACACATAGCTGATTGCTGTACCCTAACATGAATGAGCCTTTCATTCCTGTTTACATGGGAAAGTTTGTTGTTATTTACCTGTATGTGGCTAATGTACAATCCCGAGTGACCACATTTTATTGATTAACTCCTACAAGCTGAATAACATGAGGTTACCCTTTGGTTTAAATATGTCGTATTTTATGATCTTAAATGTATGAACAAATTCCCTTACAGTAACTAAGAACACAAGCAAAATACGGTGATGAATCAGTGTTGAAATCTTAAATTCATCACTCAGAAAACAATTGCGTATTTCCAGCTATCTGGCAACACATTCAGAGCTTGAAATTGATGAAAAAAAAAAGAATGCTAATCGCTTTGTATGTGCTGTAAGGAGATTTCCTTTCAGGAGTTTTTTCTGTGTTAATTATTATGTGACCAGAAATATGTTGCAGATGACTCAAGCTTGTGTGCACATCAATTTATATTCCTGCGAAAGCTGTTTTCTTGACGTAAATTTATTTCTGACAGTGTATTTCAATTTTATTGTTTATATATATTTATTGGTCAACATAATGGCAATAATTAAGAGATTACTAGTGTAAAATCACGAAATGTGATAAAATAAAGAAGCTTGACCATATAAGACACCGATATAAAACCACTCATGGTAGCATCCTGTCATTGTGAGCAAAAGATTCATGGAAAATTATTTTCCTGTGTTGCGTTAGAAAGTTTATTTGTGCAAATGAATATTTGCATTGATCATTTACACCCAGAAATTAGATTGTTTGGTAGACATCTCCAGGGTGATCTGGACAGGATATCTAGCTGGGTTGGTTAACATGGGATGAAGATAAATACAATGAAAATTCTTATTAGATATGCAGATAAAAAAAAGTAGGTTTATTATGGTATGTTTATAAGGTGGGGAAAGAATTACTTTTTGTACCCTTGAAATGTAAATATTTTGGCATTACATTTGATAACAACCTTAACTGGACAGGACACACTGAACAGGTAGTAAGAAAAGGTTTCAAAGTTCTGCACTTATTGGAGAGAATGATGAAGGGATGTACAAGAGAATTAACGGAATTTCACTACAGACCATTTCTTGAAAATGATAGTATAGTATGGGATACACGTTTTGGGTGTCAAATGCAGGAGTTGGAGGTAGGCCTAAAAAGGGCATGTATCTTCATTCCATGTTTACCCGCCTAGCTAGATATCCTGTTCACGTCAACCTGCAGCTGTTTACAGTCCTCTACTGTTTTGATCCTTTTATATAGCATTATATCATCTGCAAACAATCTAATTTCTGATAGTAAGCAATCAACACAATTATTCATTAGAATAATAAATAGCAGTGGTCCCAATATGCTACCCTGTGGCACACCCATTTTTAATTCCACTTCTTTTGATACTACATTTCCTACCTTAACTTTCTGCATTCTACCTTTTAAAAATCTTCTACCCAGCAAATCACTTTCTCATCCACTCCACTAGTTTTTACCTTTTTTACTACGATTTTATGGCTTACTCTGTTAAAAGGCTATGAAAGATCTCATGCTACAATATCAATTTGGCCTCCCTTCTCCATTTCATCTGAAATATCTTGCATATATCCCACCAACTGAGATTCGCATGAATATCTTTACCTAAAGCCAAGTTGCCTACTTATGCTCCTCTCATATATTTCTGATGTGCTTGCATATCAATCTCTCCTTTAATCTACCTACCACTGATGTCAAACTGATCAGCCTGTAAGTTTTGACACTATTTCTCATACCTCCTTTTTGTATGGTCACTACTATAGCCCTTTTCCATAATTGGTTTGTGATACTAGATTTTAAGGCCTGTAGTTTTTCCAATATCTTTCAGTTAATATTGGTGTTAAATGTTCTTGCCAAAGTTTATGTTTTTTCATATTTAAATTATTTTCAGTAGATTTATTTTCCAATTTTATGAGTAAATTCTAATGTTTTTTTTTTTTCAGAATATTCCAGAAGACAATGAACAAGAGGATTTGGTATTGGAAAGCCTTCTTGATCGGTATGATAGTTTCTTGTTATTAACAGTTGCCAAGTGTCTATAGATCAATGTAACTCTAAAGTCTGATTAACATGTGTCACAGTCTGAAATATATGTTGCTCTGATTTCATATACTACATCTGTGCTATATTCATCTACGAGTATTTAGCATGGCTGATAAGATTTAAAATTAATATCACAATGGTCAGATATTGAAAAGTTCATTTTTTTAAATTTATCTGGGTTTAAATGAAGCTATTCTTTATAATCATTAAGAATATATAGTTTATTTAATATAAATTTAAATCTCCCATTCGTTACTTTTACCATTGGCACTAAATTTTTATTATTTTTTGGTACTATTTTTTCCCCTAATACTTCTTTGTTAAGTTCCCCTTATAATTTAAACTGGGTATATAGTAGGTGTCTTACAATTGTTGAAATTACATGCTAACATCATTGACATAGCAAGCTCCCCTTTTTAACAATTGTTTTCAGTGTGGCTTCTCGGTGAACATCTTTTGATACTACAAAACAACTTGTGCAATAATCCTTTTGAAACAATAATATATTTGTCTTCTTTCTTAAACCACTTAAATCTGTGGTAATTACACCTTAAGGGAAAGTAATCTGAACATTAAACTTTAACTGTATGTCATGAATTAGCAGGGGAAGGTATTTTGGCCAACACAATTACATCTGTCTGAAACCATATTTCTGATTAGTTTCAGTATACATTTGCATGAGATTGCTTTTCTTAATTGGCACAATAGCCCTTCCTTCCGAAACTTTTGCAGAAGTTTGTAACAGAGTCTGTGGAATGCTGTCGATCAGTAGTTCGCTGAGCTCTTTCCTGGCTTATTTGGATATAATGTGATGATTTTTTTTGTGTCTTAGAGCTTTTCACACTGTGTAGTTGTCTTTAAAACTGAGTGTCCACTATGATTGTGAATATTGTTGAGGGCGCAAGTTGAATAGAAATGAATATTTTAAAAATATTCCAAATTGAAACTATATACTGCTATAGGCCAAACAAAATTCAGTTTAATTGATCAAAAACTAAGTATGACTTGGAAGATTAGAATAATCAATACAGTCGCTCCATTAAAAGTTATATACCATACAAATTATTACAGACATTTGCTATAACCCCTTAAGGAATACACTTACAGTAAGACCCTTATAAAACAGCCATTAACTTAATTCTCAAATGAAAACTACTCTTTGTCGCCAACTGTAAATGAATGTAATGGATATACTATAAATGAAGTGCAATGATATCACTGTATTCTAGAAATACCAGGTTTTTGCCTGCTTACTGAAATATTTATTGCTTTTAGAAAGTTTGGTTTATAGGCTTCTTGCTTACATTCTTTTACAGCCTTGTATGGAATGAGTACGATATTCATTTTATGTGACTGTTTTTACCAATATTCTGTTATGATATCTTTAAATAAATTAGGATTAAAGTTTTAATATTCTTCCTGCAAACCTCTTCTGTCTTCACAAATCACATGTTGAGGTCATACTCTGGATAAATAAAGTTTGATACAAACTAATCATTCAATTAAAATAAATCTATAATTGAATTATCAACAATATAGCTCTATACAGATAACACAGAATGTTCAGGAATTAAAACTGAATAGCTGAAATAGCTGAACTGCTAACAGCATATTATTAGATTAATATTTTGTCTTAGTGTATTACTTATTAATTGTTGTCGTATATGGTACTTGATATCAAGTTATGGGTAACAAGTAATTTACTGTAAGGAATATATGTATGTCAATTCCCACACTTTTGTCATTTTTTATGGAATCTGCATCCTATGCTAATTGATCTCCAACATATTTTTTGTATCCCTGCTTTACAACAGTTAATATACTAAAATTGTTTTATCTATTTTATTTTTAGGTCAAAAGATGAACTCCAAGAAAATGAATTTGTACTGTGCTATGAACAAAATGATGCTAGTGTGGCGGAGAAGCCTCTATTTGGTCAGACAGTTCGAAGCACAGTGTTAGTCAGATCTGATATGAGCAGTTACAGTGCATCTAATGATCATAGTAAGAAAACTGTGTTTAAAGAGCTGTCATTACTTGAACCTTCATGCACTGTCTGTGCACAGACTTTATCTTGGTGCTCTCTGATAAAACATGTGTTCAGTCATATCTCAGCTGTTTCTGCTCCATTATATATTTGTTCTGGAGGTTTTGAAGATAATGCAGATCTCCATTTTCATAAATACACCAGCAAAACATTACGAAGAAGGTAAGATGAGGTTCTATTTCATATTTATGCTGCAAACATTTTGATATTATTCATTTTATTTAGCTATAAAAACATATTTCTTGTAATGTGTTGTCTGTTTAATTATTGTCAGTTTAAGTTATGCATGACCCTAAAAGTAATATCTTGATGGGTTCAAATTACCTTAGTGGCTGTGTGTTCTGAAGTGGTTAGTATGGTATAAATATAGACAAATCAGAAATATCTTCGATAATACTTATTCAATTTAAAACATCTTTATTTTTGTTATTCATATTTGCTATACATTAATGCAGATTTGCTAATTATACATATATTTTTCTTTTCAGTTGTGTATATTTTCTCTTGTCAATTTTTCTTTTGCCAAATTCCATCATTTATCTAAAAAATCAGACCTACTCTGAACTTTTGCCTCATTTTTTCCCCTTAGCTCTTTCCATTTTAAAATCAAGTTAACCAGTTCTCTAAAAATTTGATTCTTCAATACTTAATTATACTTCAGATTGTATCTAATAGTCCAATTCATAATTTGTAATATTTGTATGATACTAAAACACCTGTTACTGAGGTATACAACACTCAAAGTGATACATGGCATTCAGTGAATAGCTGTTATCAAATTAATTTTTTGACATTTCATCAGAATGATGTGAGGTAGAGGGTGTTATGGTGTAAAGGGGGTTATGAAGGCATATTTTCTACGCACTACATCACTCTTAACCATGCCATTCAGTTTAGCAATTTAAAGTAGAGCATTTTTTTTTTTAATCACAATTTTGTTTCTCTACTATACTCAATGGTACATCCCAACTATGGAATTTCATGACATTACCATATTCTTGTCATAATTTTCTACTAACAACTAAATAAGGGATTAATAATGTGAAAGAAAGTTGCTAAAGATGAATTTATGAAGAATTTTATTGCTGTAGGGAAACCACTGACTGAAGCATCTCAAAATTTCTATGGCCATATCAGAAAATTGAGAAGAAGACAGCATACTCATATAATTATAGACAAGGATGGAGAAGCAGTAATTGAGGATTTAAAAAGGCAGAGTTATTAAGTAACTAGTTTAGTGAGACTATTAGGAATGGTAGGGGTAAATTGCAGAACGAGCCTATCTGCACAGTTGAAAGTGAGTAGACTAGAAAATTTGAAATTCATTATGAGGGAACTAAGGAATCTAGAAAAGCATAAAGGGGCTGGTGTAGATAATTTCACTATGAATCTCTTAAAGATAGCAGGATGTGAAATTGTACCTTATCCAGAGACATTATTTAAATTCTGTCTGGTTTATTGCTGCTTACCAGATGACTGGAAAAGTGCAATAGTAGTACCTGTCTATAAAGGAGCATTGAAAACTATAGGCCAATCGGTTAAAATCAGCGGTATTAATGGAAAGATTGATATGCAACCATATCAGAGTGAGCCTAAAATGGTGAAAAATAATATAAAAACTGTTGGAGTTGAAAAAATGAATCACTGGGTAGAAGAATTGTTAAAAGGTAGAAATCAAAAAGTTAGGTTAGGAAATGTACTATCAAAAGTAGTTGAAAGTGAATATAATAGTCTCAGAGGTTAGTATATTGGGACCATTCCTATTCATTATTCTGATAAATGATTGTGTTAATGGTTTACGATCAGTAGTTACATTGTTTGCAGATGACATAATGTTATCAAAATGGTAGCAGACTATAAACAGCTATAGGGTGATCCAGACAATAGGTCAATATGAGATGAAAATAAATGCAAAGAAGAGTCTGCCTTTAAGGTATACATACAGAAAGCTAGAGGTTGATAATGATTATAATTTGGAAAAAGGAATTGCTTGTTGAACACTCAAAATGTAAATAGTTCATCATAACATTTGATAACAAACTTAACTGGACAGGTCATATTTGAAAGGTAGTTGGAAAAAGGTTCAAAAACCTTCACCTCATGGGAAAACTGATGAGAATATGTACCGGATAAATGAGGGAATTGGATTATAAAACTTCGGTCAGACCATTGTTTGAATATGGTGGGGTAACATCGGACCCACATTTTGGTTACCAAACAGAGGAGTTGGAGGTGGTGCAGAGAGGAGCTACTAGATTTGTCTCTGGAAATTACCACAGAACACAACTGGTGTGATTATAGTATTGGAATGGGATTTATTCGAGACAGGAGTGTAAAGAGAATTGTGGGAGTGTACAAAGTGTGTTTTGGTTATGAGCCATTGAAAAAGAATGGTGGAAGAATTAAGAGAGATTCGTGGAAATGTAAAGATGACCATGACCACAAGATTGCACTTGATTTCAGGCATAAAGGTGTTGGAAAACTCTCCTTTTTAAGGTAGGGTATACAGGATTGGAATGACTTACCAGGAAAAGTAATGAATAATTTATTACATACACTGAAATAATCTAAAGTTGAAATTGGTGAAGGGAAAATGTAGGTGGAAGAGGAAATGAGAAAAGTTGGTGTTTAGGGAAATTGTCACCATAGCATGCAATTCATTGAAATGATATCTAAAATCAAATTAAACATGGGTCACTGTAATAAATACTGTGTTATCATAGCCATAGAAGGATAATTGTTTGCAAGAAAGTAGTATATTGGTCTATGTATATGACCCATGTGAGTCTGGTAATTTCAGTAAAATAAAATAACACCAAATGCCACATACCAAAAATGCGATTCAGATTAAATATTTCTGTGACTAGCCTTAAGAGTATTGAGATAAGCATTATGAGTTTTGTTCAGATAGGTCATTTCAATTTTTATTTTATGAGAGACACATTACGTACTACCAAATTATATTTTCCTTGAAATTTTTCATTCATACATGTTCAGAAATACCAGTATAATTTATTAAACAGCTCTTGAAGTAATATTTTTCCATGCAAAGGATATTACTACAAATGGCAATAGAAATACTAAACTTTTTAGACAATTTGCTCTAATCTTTTTGTGCAAGTCTTAAAAGTAAACCAAAGTTACCATGCTTTGTTTTGTTATAAATTATTTAGGATATGGGCTCAGACCGAATTATTAGATTCTGATTGAATATCTGTGGTATGTGTGAACACACTTCATCAATTGAAATAGAAAATCAAAATCTCTGTACAACATATTTTATACCGATACACTTAAAAATAACTGAAAACATTTTAAATCAGTTCTGTAGAGTCTGGACTAAACTTTGAGGCTACACAATTATGCTGTGTAGAATTAAGCAGAAAATTAAAATCTGACCAAACAAATAACAAAAAAATATAGCGCTATCCCAACATTATCTATCTTTCTATAATTTTTGGGTCGTCAGCATTTTAAAATCTGTAACAATACTTGCAGAATTTATTAATCTGTATAAAATAAAATTGTAAATGTTTATTGTTACTAAACTCAACTTTCTCAAAGTTCTTTGATTACATTGAAATTATGACACAATGTCTCATTCAATTTTATTCGTTTTTATATACCTATGTTAATTATTTCATTAGTATTTTTATTTTTCATTTCTTCTATTTGTTGAAATTGTTTCAGTGATTTGTTGTAATTTTATTATTATTTTAATTTTGATTTAATTAATATTTTTGATTTTTTCCTTTTTTTCCAAAAATTGGGAATTGAAAGTTCCCTGTTAATCTTACCTCAGGATGAATTTCTCTTATTCCTAACTGCTGCTATTTACTAATGTCAGAAGAAGAATTGGTTGAAAAAGTATTTCACAATGTTCAAGTCAATAATAAGAAGCACGATTGGCTGAGCAAATGAGATATTCTTGTCACCAAGAACAAAGATGTCTACAAACTTCACCGTATGATTCATTTCAAGTGAGGCAGTTGCATACAACTCTGTCGGCACTGTTGTAGAAGCAGATGAAGCAATTAATTATCCAACAGAATTTTTTAATTCACTCAATCTGTCAGGAGTACCACTTCACATACTGCAACTGAAAATCGGATTGCCAATTATCAAGTTGTGAAATATCAACAAGCTTTGCAGTGGCACGTGGCTTGTAGTAAAATAAAATAATGAGCAATGAAGTAGAAGCAACAATCTTCACAGGACTCTTCAAAGGTGAAAATGTTCTCATTCCTCGCATTTATTATTCCAACATAATTACCATTTTAGTTTAAGAGTTTACAATTTCCAATTCAATTGACATTTGCAGTCACCATGAACAAAGCTCAGGGTCAGTCGCTGAAATTGTGTGGTTCAGAACTAGACATCGACTGCTTCTCACATGGACAGTTGTGTGTTCTAGAAGTGGAAAACTAGACAATTTCTACATCTGCACACAAAATGGCACATAATATTAAGAAATTAAACATATTAGAAAAGGGTGTTTTCTCGTTTCTTTCTTTTCCATTTAACAAGACAGCCACAGAACCACATGTACATGTACAGCAAGTTTGAATATAAACGGAACAGTAGAAGAAACAAACTATAGGAGGAAACAAAATCTATTTTTGTAAAATGCTTATTTGGTCACAACTTGTCACATGGTGATGTCACACTATGATTTTGATCTATGATGTCACTCTTTTCACCTTCGTTACACAATTAATGACCAGAGTTGTTGTTCTACTATGTACATTATTTAATAACAGTTCTATTTGCCTCAGCATCAGTAAATAAATTAATTTCTGCACACTGAAAAAAAAAGATGTATTCTGTTTAATTATTAGTTGCTTGTATTTATTTGACGTTTATTTGATATAAAAGTCTTTTTTAAAATCTTTGGCCATAGATATGTTAGATTACACCTTTAATTTTTGTTTAGCAATGATTAGTTTGTTATTATAAGTGGCACTTGACTTTGAAGCAGAGTGCATGAGTAACTTATTTAAAAAAAAAAACTAATTTAAATTATTCTGTTAGTTACTTAAATCATTACTTCATTTGAATGAAAGTTGTTCCACACTGATCACAATCTACACAGCCTAAACTACAATTAATTCTATTATTACCTGGCATGAAGTAAGTTATTAAGATTTGTTTAATTTCCTTTGCTTTTACTGATGATGTTTCAATGGTATGTGATTACTGCACTAGCCATTCAACCATTGTAATATCGATCTGAATCACAGATAACAAAAAATGCAGTTGCAATAACCTGTGATGATTTTTTTATTTAGTTTATATTGCGATACATTATTGCCACTAAATTGTGATTGAAGTATTGTTTCTCTGGCAGCAAGTTTAGCATAGTATGTGGTTAGGTTCAAGTGCAGCTTGGATTAGTATGGCAATGGGAAATGTTTGTTACAGCACAAGGCACTAGGAATTACATTGACCTTTATTTTATAACCATTCTCTTTATTTAAGCAGTTGTTAAGAAATGAATTGACAGTACACTGAAAGAAAAGTTTATATTTCATTTAAATTGGCATATTAATAACCACTTACCATTTTTTTTTAACTGAAACCACTTGATTTGAATGAATTCCACACTGATAGTGATCTATGTGGCCTAAACCACAGTTAAAATTCATATCCTGTGGCATAACGTAAGTAGTTATGATTTTTTTTAGTATCGTCCATTTTCACTGGGGTCATCGTTTCAGCAAATGTCATGTACCTTTAGACTTTTTTCATTATATTAAGTTTGAGAAATCCTAAAATTAGAGTCAGGACAAATCCATATTTAATACTTTTCTAAATTAAATTTTTTTCTGTCTGACACCAAACTGGATAATTTTGTAGCAGTTGCTAATGTATATTTATATTCTTTTTCACTGACAGTGTTTACACTGTCGTGGATTACTATTAATCACCTTCTTGATGCCAATTTGTTTTCAGCTTTGATGAGTAACCAGTAAGATTAATAAATAAAATAAAAGGTCTTTAGCAAATATTCATAATCAGTATTTGATACCACACATGTGTACGTATTATAATTTGCTGATACAAGTAAAATGACACACACAACAAATTAATCATTTTATTGATATCTTCTTTTTGTGTCAATGGCAGCATCAGATACAAGGTCGTTTTTTCACCAAATTGATGGCTTTGTCACTAGTTTATTGAAGATCTAATTGAGATATATTTATGCCGAGTTTTGACATGACATCAAATTTACTGCAGTTTCAATCTCTCTGTAGGAACCTGTGGTACCTGGTTGTTCTGCCAGGTATCCCATAAAGGGAGAGTACAGCGGCCAACTAAAACTAGGCGTGTGTTCAGTGACTTTCATATGGATTAATATAGGAGTTCAGTTTGATTCACAGGCTTTACATTTTTCTGTTAAGATAGTCTATTGTGTTTTATGAAACTTAATACCATGCATTTATATTTACTAAAATGTTTTACATAGTTCTTCTTACTGTTGCTCTTATTAGTAGTTATAATTTACACATGCTTATATTGAGGAAATGGGCCCAAAATTATGTAGGAATCATTCCAAATACAGCTTTGACGTTTAAAGACTATAGATTTTAGGGGATTGCATTTTACTAATACCTGAATTGCCCAAACTCTTTCTATTGAGATAACAATTGGACTTTAAAAGTGGCAAAAATTTAATGCTAAAGATTAGAATGCATTAAAAATCTTATTTTTACAGTAGGAAATCTTTTTATTTAGTGAAAATATAAGTTAATATTAGAAATATCCTATTTTTTGTGGAAGTATATGAGGCATGTCTGTCTACTGTGATTTATAACATTTTATGGGGGATTTCTGTATTTGGTTTTATACAGCGTATTATTTTCATAACACTTTATAGCGTTTGGAGTAGATGGACAAGGATAAGTACAAGGTTCTGCGTAACTATTTTTGGTACCCTAATATTAATTTAAGCTTATTGCTACTGGTGCATGTTTGGATGTTCTAGGTAGTATTAAGAAAGTCACAAGTCTTTATCATTAAATTTCTGGTTAAGCTATTTTATAAAAAGCATTTAAAAATGCACTACATTGTAGATATATGAATCTATACAAATTCACAACAGAGACAATTATAAAATTTTGTTATGTGAAAATTACAACTGAGAAAGAATGTTAAACAGTTCTGTAATTTTAACCATGATTGTTCTTAAGTGTTTTTTTTTATAGATCATAGGTGAACTGAAAAACAGTGATACTAATATATAGCTTATAAAAACGAAGAATCAAAATTTCAAGTATAATTAATAATTTCATATATAAAGGAATATATTATTGTTTATATCATGAGGTCTAAAATAAGGAAAGCCAAAAACTTATGGAAATATTTATATAAATCTTTATCTTTGGTTGCAAAGATAGTAGAAACACAAAATGAACTAATCACAGATGTAATAAAAAGTAGTAGTGGAGGTATTGCTAAATTCAGTTACATTTTACTGGAAGTTTAACATTTGGTTAGTAATCAGAAAGTGGTGTTAATTGTGAGTTCCATAATGTAAAACCTTCCCTTACTCCCTCATTTCTGAGCGCTAGTCACTTCTTGCTTTTGTTGCTTGTGTGAGAGATTTGTGTTAATTTATTTATCTTTAATGTGATTCGAGGTGGTCATTCTGGGTGTTATGGGTTAGTCTCCTATTATGTATAAGATAAGCAATTATTGGCTTCAGATATTGCTTGGGCTGAATTCCTTTCTCTTAGTAATTCACCATTTTTCAACTGACTATAGATGAATGACTTCAAATTTGTGCCAACATGTAAAATTTCGTAAACTTAGTTAGTCATTGCCTTACTAAAATAATAATAGTTGAATTCTCATTTTACAGGAGACTTACATTCAAGTTGGTTAGTCATCATAGCCAGTTTAAAAAGTTACAAGATTTTAAAATAGTGGGCAAGGAATCATAGTTAAAGGCATAAACTGTAAATATGTCAAATTATTATTTAAAACTCAGTTATTAAAGGCTCACTGAGGAAATGTTTAAGGAATGTTTTTATAGAATAAATTGGAGATGGCTTGGAAAGGAAGAAAGTTTGTTTTAATGTCATTACTTGCATGTAACAGTATAACATAAGATTGATTTTACTGATATTGAGTAGATTGGCACTGCCTACAGAAGACAACTAGATTTATCATTTGAAATTAGCTTAGAAAACACCTGGTATCTGATACTGTAATGGAGTTATTTTATTATTTACCAGGAGATATCCGGCGATAACTACAGTAGCATATAAAGAGTGTATATAAAAATCAGTAAAATAAAGAACTATTTAGGATCGATGATGCTGTTGATACAGAATAATTATAAAGCATGTAATCGTTCCTCAGCAGCGGAATATGTAAGTCACAATGCAAGGGGTTTTGATCTATTGTTGCGATTTGTAACAGTTTTTCTTTTATTTATCAATCCAAGGATTGGTTTGTGGCAATTCTCCATGTATGTCAATTGTTTGGCTTCCATTTTGATTCTATATAGCTGCTGTACTATATGTCATTTATAATTTGGTTCATAATGCTTAACCTTCCTCAGTGGTTTGTTCCTTCTATGTTTCCTTCATGAATCTTCTTAAGCAGCTCTTCTTCTACAGTTTGTCCCTGTAAAAATCACCTTAAGGAAACCTCTTTGGCATGAACATAGTTTATCATCTTGTATCATCCTTTCTGTAAATCTTTCTAGAAACTTAGTTACTCGAAAAAAATAATCATCTGAATACATCATTCGTGACATAATCCATGCATGTTATGTTCAGCATTCGCTTGTAGCACCAGTTCTCAAATGCCGCCTGTCATTTTGTTTCCACCATCCCTATGGACCTTGATTCACTACCATATCAGGCTATGCAATGAATATATCATTTTAGAAGATTCTTATGCATCGATAGTCTGGTTTAAGAAGTAATAAGATACTTTTATTTATTGAAAACTATATTTGGCTTTGTTGGGTCTATATAGTGTTCCATTTTTGCTTCTCCCACAATGACTGTGCTAACCTGGTATCTGAAATCTTTACTGAGCATGGTGGTTGCGGATTCGAATCCCTGGCAGACCATCCAGGTTTGGGCTTTCCATTGCTTCCTCAAATAACTTTAGAGGAATTCTGAGATGTTTCCTTCAATAGGCCATAGCCAGATTCATTTCATTCCTTGTCCCCAGTCTAATGACCTCAACATCTACAGAATCTAAGGTAATAAACAAAAAACCGAAATCTTTAACTTGTTCGATTAATTTTGAGTTTTTAACTATATTAGTTTTCTATGTCCCTGATATAAATTAATACCTTTTTTCTACTTGATTTTCAAGTTATAAGCAAGGACGTCTTCCATTTTGCAAGTGTTTTAACCAAATCACTTTCACTGTGTGAAACAGCGGCAATATAATCTCCGAATCTCAGCGTATCTACGTTTTGGCCATAAATAGAAATTAAGGCCATTGGTTGATCCCTCACAGTTTCAGTTTCTTGTTGCACATACAGATTGGATATAACAAGGTAGAATGCAAATTAGCGTCTGACTCCCTTTTTAGCCTTTGATTCCAATTTACATTTAGCAAATTGGATTGCTAAGGTTTCATTTCATATAGTTTCCATTTGATTCTTTGATCTTTCTACTGTAATCCTATTCTTCTAATTTATTAAGATTTATTAAGACTATATTCATATCATTGTATTTCCATTTAATCTCCTATTTAAGAATACTATAAGCCAAGCTTGATTTTATAGTCCATTTATGAAACCAAACTGGTCATCAGTTAGCTCGAGAGCAATCCTCTTTTCAGTCGACATTTATTGCCTATGTTAATGTTTTAGATGCAAGTGAAGCAATATTGTTGAAAAGTCTTTAATTTATTTGAAAATGCTTTCTTTGGTATATGAATTACTGTACCGTTCTCAAAATTTTTGGGTATTGTTTTCTATTTTATATACTTTACAAAGCAGTTTGAACAATGAGCCCTTTGCTTTACTCACTGATGTCTGGATTTTCTGCTCTCCCTTGGGCTCTCCTCTCTTTTAATCAGTTCTAATGCTTTATAAAATTCGTCCCTCTAAACATGCTACCTTAATTCATTTCCATACACATCTTTTTCTTTTCCAGTATTTAAGGATTAAGTTTTTCATCATATGAAATTAACTTATTCTCTCCATGTATTGGAAATATCAACATGTTCATAAAATTTTTCTGCACGTGAATTCTATAGTCCACCACTTTTCTTCCTACCATCACAGAAAAATATTTTGGCAGTTAAGCAGCGGCAATGTGTAAGGGGATGTTTGAAAATATTGAAAAAATGACTGGTGGTGGAAATAAATAGTTGAAGAGAAAATATCCAAAATTCACAATATTAGTAAACAAATAATAAAAATGATAAAAGGAAATAATATTAAAAGTAAAGCAAATACACAGTAATTCATAAAAAATGTAAAATTAGGCACTGCGTCTAGTGAGCGATTGTTTATGTTAGGTGACGATTTGTTACTTCTTGTAACCCATATGTGAAAAAAAAATTGAACTAGTTAACAATTCACCAATATTATTATATCTTAAATCTATATTTAACTATATTTCTGTTATATGTTTTCGCTACATATCAACATGAACATTATTTTTTTCTAGAGATTATTATGACTGTCAGTGTAAGACTCCCATTTATGGGGAGCATTCTCATTCAACTGAGCATGTAAAAAACCGCAATGAAGAGGAACCAAACTCTTGGACCAGCAGCAATAAGAGATTGAAATACAGACAAAGAAGTGAGATAATTCAGTCTGAAGAAGATTCACCAATTAGTGAAAAATGTGAAAAATATTTAACATTGTCCCACTGTCTAGAGAGACATCAGAAAATGTATGAAAGTGATCGTTGTGATGTATGTGGAATTTTTTTTACAAAGTCTGAGGATGTTGATAGTCACAGGAAGATCCATTTAGGAGAATGGCCATTTTCTAATGAATTTGGTGAAAAATCCATTATACAGTCTGCGGATCTTAAAAAGTTCAAATCGGTTCGATCAAGTAAACGGCGATTTTCTTGTGAAATTTGCGGTAAATCTTTCACTCAGTCTGGGCATCTTGAAACCCATAATAGGATTCATTTAGGGGAACGACCATTTCTTTGTGAAGTTTGTGGAAAATCATTTACAGAGTCTGGGAGTCTTAAAATGCACAATCGGATTCATTTAGGTGAACGACCATTTTCTTGTGAAATTTGTGGAAAACCTTTTACACAGCTTGGGAATCTTAAGAAGCACAAGCGGATTCATTTAGGTGAACGGCCATATTTGTGTGAAGTTTGTGGAAAATCTTTTGTGGATTCTGGGAAACTGAAAAGGCACATGACACTTCATTTAGGAGAACGACCATATTCTTGTGAAATTTGTGGAAAATCATTTACACGGTATGGGCATCTCAAAAGTCACAAAAGGATTCACTCTGGTGAACGACCATTTTCTTGTGAAGTCTGCGGAAAATCTTTCAAGCAGTCTGGGCATATTAAACGTCACAAGCAGATTCATTTAGGTTAACGGCCTTTTTCGTGTTAAGTTTGTGTAAATTCTTTTACAGACTGTGGAAGTATTAAATACACAAGTCTCTTCATTAAGTAAATTTCTATTTTTGAGTCAAGTTTTTGAAAAATGTTTTATACAGTAGGGGCATCTTAATAGCCACAAGCGGATTCTTTTAGGTGAGAAGCAATTTTCATGTGAAGTTCGTGTAAAATCTTTTTCACAGTGTGGGTCTCTTAAATGGAATAGTACGATTAATTAAAGTTAATGCCCATTTTCCTTTAAATTTTTTAGGAAACATTTAACATCAACAGAAAGTCCTAAAAAGCGTAAGAGGATTCTGTAGGTGAACTCACATTTTTTGTGAACTTTGCTGAAAACCTTTTCCGCAGCCTGGCACTCTTGAGAGTCATCATAGGTTTCATTTCGGTTTCTGGCAATTGTAAAATGCGTCAGAGAATTCTTTTAGAAAAGTTTCCAGTTTCTTGTAATACCTGTAGAAATTGTTTTAGATAGAATGATAAGTAATAACTTAAAAAAGCATTTTAAGGGACAGTGAAATAAATTATCATTCCATTAATGAATGTGCGTAAGAATACCGTGTTTTCATAGAGGTACATTTGATATCGGAAAATATGTGGATGATATCTGTTATCTAGTAATTTTTATGGATTAATGTGTTCTACCATTTAACGTTTCTGAAAAGATAATTTTTTCATCTAGAGGAATTGAAATGGAGCAGATAATACTGTTTGTTTCGTTTAATGTATTGCTTCTCTGAGATTTTGTTGGTTAAATGTGTAGTCAGATGACATGGTGGGGATGAAATTCGTTTTATAGTGATTGATGTTTTGTTTATTCATTTCTTGTGCCAAATTATTTATTTCTAATGACTTTAGCGTTGTTTGATATAATAACTGAATAAAGAATGGTAGGATCATGAAGTGTTTGTTATTTATCATGTAAATGAATAATTTATTTTCTAGTTACTCTATTGTAAAGCATTTTGTTATTGTTAAGTGTAAAGACAGCCACAAATTCAAACAAACAAAAACAATTTTTTTGTGGTTTGCAGTTTCATCCAGCTGGTGTAAATACTAAATAGAATAATAGCACCATATATACTGTTCTAGTTTTCTAAAATATATTAGCTTATCTATTGTTTTAATAAATTTATCTTTGTGATATTACATGATAACATTATTTTAAATGTGGAATGAGCAATGTAAGTAATGTTTATAGTTTTTTTATTTAGTCAACATATAGTTGAATGTCTGTTAGTTCATATGGTGTTGGAACACGACACTTACAACCAGGTCTGAAAGTTCACACTGATTATTTGATATTTTGTTTTAATGTTTAGTAACATTCTCGTGTTGATAATTTGTCTTCAAATATATTATATTTAAGAATGGACTGCATTCTCGTAACAATAATATTCATATATATATATATATATATATATATATATAATCATTCTTAGATTGCAAAAGAAAAGTTGCTTCATAGGTCCTACAAAACCTCAGGGTGGCGGTGACGTCAGTACTTCATAATTCCGCCACTAGATACCGCTACCAGCAAACAGATATAATCCATTTAACACAAGAGGAAAAAATGGATCTCGCAATTAAGGAAAAACGAAATAAGTACACTAGCTGTTAATTTTTCTTTTTCCATACTGCCGTGTGTTGACTTGGAATAAATTTTATTCACCCCAGCGGTTTCTATGATAGTCATATGGGACACGTAAAGCAAGTAATTTCAGTCTATTTTAGCGTAACTCGCCCGTATTCGAGAGGATGCAAACCAAACAAACCACGTTACCGGTCAGGTTTGCTTCCCAATGAAAGCTTTTCAGTCTCAGAACTATTAAGTAATTGTACTACTTGGAACAAAAATGAAAAAAATATCACTTTTTAGTGATTTTACTATTTTATGAACCTGTCTTGTCTATAGATATTTTCCAAACTGCCGTGTGTTGACATCCAATAAACATTATCTACCCCAACGGTTTCTATTATACTCATATGGGACACGTAAAGCAAGTAATTTCCATCTATTTTAGTATAACGTTTAAATGGACCTATAACGCAACTCGCCCGTATTCGCGAGGACGCAAACCAAACAAACCACTCTACCTCTCTGTTCTCTGATTATTTTGTGAATCTGGTCTTTGGATAGTCATATAGTTGAACTCTATTTCTAAAATTTGTTGTATTTATAATGTAAATACTATAAACACTAACAGCGAATGTGATTTGTAGTGATTAAATCGTAACTCGTCAAGGATCTTTCTAATCTTATTAAAAGAATTGTGCCACTTACAAAGTATTTGGACAATTTAATGTTAAATTAAGGTTACTGAATTTTAAGTTACCAGCAACAGTTCAGGTAGGAATTTGCTGGATGTCGTTGCACATGTGTGGTCTTGCCGCATTTCTTGGAAACTTTGAATCCACTGGACAATGGATAAACAAGAATGTGGCTAATAGAGTGGGGGAAGTGTGTGTGTGCACGGTAACATTCCTTGCAGAGACACATCCTAGCAGCAGTTGGCGTGTGTTTTTCGTCGTGCTTGCTGTATGATTTGGTTAGTCATGGCAGTACGTGGTAGGTCTCAAAAAATTATTCTATCGTAGAAGACTACGAAATTATCAGTAATTATCTGTTGCTACGGGAGATGGGGAATTTTCGGAGTCTCTTACGTGCTTTTGAGGTGAATTTTCTTTAAATATTATGGTGGTTTGCCAGACCTAAACTTATTCGCAACATGTTCAAGTGACCTACTTGCGCAATTTCCAGCAGTTTGTGCAAACGTAGTCAGTGTATTGACGGATACATGTGGGCGTGTAAGCAATGTGGAGCAAGGAAAAGTGTACGTTTTGGTTCTTTTTTTTGCAAAAAGTAAACTAGAACTGTCGCAACTAATCATTTTCATATACTGTTGGGCAAGAAACGTCGAAGGAAAATTTGGCTTGGGAAGCTGCACAAGTCCAGAATCTACGCATACGAAAGTGGACTGGACCAACTATTGTCGCGAATGGGTTGCGGCACATCCTGTAGAGATAGGTGGCACTGACAAAAACTGTGATTCCATAAGAGTGGAAATAGGCGAAATACATTTTTTTCATAGGAAGTACCACCGTGGCGAAATGAGAGACAAACAATGCGTTTTTGGAGGCATTCAGCGAGGAACCAAGAAGTGTTTTGCTGTCGAGGTAGCCGACAAAAAGGAAGAAACGTTGTTATATCACATTCGGCGACATATCCTTCCTGGCACATTAATTATGACTGATGGATTTCCGTCATACCGTAACTTAGAGAGAGCTTATGGGGGTAAATATGCCCACGAGGTCGTCACCCATAAGGAAAACTTCGTGGATCCGGACAATCCGCAAATACACAAACAAAGTGTGGAAAGTTTGTGGTCGTGGATCAAGAGAAAAGTTAGATTCCAATACGGCACGTCAGATGAACTTTTTGGTACGTACTTAGATGAATTCCTGCGGAGGAATAATTTCCAGAAAAATGAATTGTTACCGCAATTCATCGCCACCATATGCGAACAATACCAGTTCAATTAAGCATTGCACCACCTACCTCTCCTGTGGTAACACCTTCATTACTTTCATCACCATAAACTCAGTCGGTTCCTTTTGGAGCCAAAGGCTATTTAGAGCCCGGCTCTTTATTGAGCCAAAAATTAATCATAAACGGCAATATATGGTCAGACTTACAACCAGTGGCTTGGCTAGTTTAACAAGGCCCCCGGCGCTGCAGCATTAAATACTAACAAAAAGTTTAAGTGTAAGAAGGAAGGAGTTTTGGGAAAATATGCAAATGTTGACTTAAGTCATGAAATATAAAGTAATTATATCTAGAATCTTTAATATTTCAAAAAAATAACTCCTTGCTTTTTTCTCTCCATAGTATTTTAAAAAGAAAGTTTGTCGTGATAGAATGAAGTAGCAACCATTTTCACAGTAATAGCGATTATTAAGGCACTAAATTCGTTTTCGATGTGAATTAGTTGTTTCAGTTTTTGAAACTTTAACAATACAAGTAGGAAATCTATCTCCCGGTATTTTTAACTAGCATACTTACTTCTTTCAAAATTTTGCGACGAAGCTTCATGAATAAGAGGTAAAGCTCTAGTCTGTCATTTGCGAGTACGCGGATTCAAACCCTACCGGATATCCAATTTCAGTTTTCCATGGTTTGCGCTCCAGGTGAATGAAATAATTTAATTCAAAATGTAACCGAATTCTTTTCCGATCGCATTTCCCACTACCCTCCTGCCTCAAATGACATTGGCATCGAGGAGGTGAAAAGAATACTTCTTGCCGATCGCACTCTGGATTTATGTTATTCAACTGCCGGCCTCGCTAGCGAAGTCGCAAGAGCGCTTGTTCCACTTTGCCGAGGTTGCTCAGTCCCTTGTTATATTTTCCTTAGTGTTCGACGACGTCAAAATTATTAGAGAGGGAAATTGATAATAGACAAGGGATGGGTAGGAATGCGGCTGTTATCTTTGGAATGAACCATATGCCACTCGTGGAGTAATTTCGATTAATCATACCGAGCGTAATTGGTAAGAGGTAACGCTCTGGCCTCCCATTCGGGAGGACGATGATTCGAATCCCTGTCTAGGCATCTATATTTAGATTTTCCATTTTTATAGGCACCCTTTTTTAGTATTTCGAAAAAAAAATCATTTCCATTTTACAAATCCAGATTATTTGAACTGGAAAAGGAATCATCCATTTCCTTCAAGATACAGACATAGGAATTAAAAAATTTAGGCAGTAAATAAAAGTTTACAATGTCACCACCTGTTTGATTAACAACTTTTTTTTTCAAAATCTTCTTTACTAGTATAATCTAGCGTGGTAGCAGTAATGGCAAAAAGAACTGGGAAATAAAATTCAAGTACGCGTCCAGCTTTGAGTTCTCGATTTAAAATGTTCTCTCAAAATGTTTCCAGGCGAACGACAGGACGACTGCTGCAGGAAGCAATTGCTGCATTTGTTGCTGTTCTTGTCCCGAAATCTCCTCCGTCATTAATGAGCTCGACGGCAACAAAGCGTAAAAGCCATAAGAATTAAGAACAGTTAAAGTATAAAACAGAAGAGCGTATTTGCGGTTATAAGCGGAGAAATTATATTTTTAACATACTATCAATCCATATCACCATAATTGAAAAATATAAATCTTAAATGTGGAGAAAGTTCTTTCGTTGTAGTAAAAATAATGTACTTCATAGAAGGCAGATCCTTCATTCGTCATTCACGAAACCACATTACAGTCCGATATTTTTTTTATTGACATCTCAATAATATACTTTGGTTAGTTTAAAAATATTATTTGTTATTGGGTCGGTTGAGCAGTCATAGACAATTCTCATTACTTTTATTTGTAGCGCTCATTGTATGTAGTATTTAATATTAATTTACACACCGAAACGGTATTCATAACGTACCGTTATCATTTTGTAAGCGATTCCAACCTAGTAGTATTCCTGTCAAAAATTTAACAATTATCAAATTTCTGTTTTATATTACTTAGTCGAGATTCCAATGAAGGAAGATGTAAATCCATCTTGGGTAAGACGAGAGAGATGTCAGAAGTCAAAATGAAAGGATTTATACAGGCGAGTTGCGTTATAGGTTAATTTAATCGTTACGCTCAAATAGATTGAAAATACTTGGTTTACGTGTCCCATATGAGTATCATAGAAACCGCTGGGGTAAATAACGTTTATTCGATGTCAACACACGGCAGTGTGGAAAACATTTATCCACAAGACAGGTCCATAAAATAGTAACATGCTTAAAAAGTATTTTTTTTCATTTTTGCTGCAAGTAGTACAATTACTTAACAGTTCTGAGACTTTAAAACTTTAATTGGGAAGCAAACCTGACCGGTAGCAACGGCTAGTGTACTTATTTCGTTTTTCCTTAATTGGGAGGTCCAATTTTTCCTCGGGTGTTAATGGATTGTACCTGTTTACTGGTAGCGGAATTATGGAGTACTCAAGTCACCGCCGCCCTGAGGTTTGTTAGTTCTATGAACCAACTTTGCGCAAAATACAGTTCATTCATTTTCCATTGATCCAAATATAAGAGACTGGCTCTGTGAGTTGTGAAAGTGTCAATTTACACTAAAATAATTGCATAATAAAATCATACATACACCAGAAGATGTATATTCATAGCATACATTGTACATTAAACAACTGTATAAGAAAATAATACATACACCATAAGATGTATAGGCTAGTCATAGCATTCATGGTAAATTAATCATGTGAATCACATCTACACAAGCTACTGGCATTTTATTTTGTACATACCTTAGAAATAAATTCTTCGACAGAATAGAAGGAGTTGTCAATTAAAAATTCTTTCAATTTT
>JARYHS010005557.1:1403230-1499256 GCA_031002005.1 Vandiemenella viatica | reverse complement strand
GTTGATGTTAAGTGTTTTCTACAAAAATTAAAGGAAAATGGGCATTACTGAATCGTCCTATGCCATTCAAGAGACCCACAATGTGAAAAAGATTTTACACGAACTTCACATGAAAATTGCTTCTCACCTAAATGAATCCGCTTGTGGCTATTAAGATGCCTTTAATGTATAAAATGTTTTTCAAAAAATTGACACGAAAATAGAAATTTACCTAAATGAAGACTCTTGTGTATTAATACTTCCACAGTCTGTAAAAGAATTTCCACAAACTTAAAACGAAAAAAGCCGTTAACCTAAATGAATCCGCTTGTGACGTTTAATATGCCCAGACTGCTTGAAAGATTTTCCGCAGACTTCACAAGGAAATGGTCGTTCACCAGAGTGAATCCTTTTGTGACTTTTAAGATGCCCATACCGTGTAAATGATTTTCCACAAATTTCACAAGAATATGGTCGTTCTCCTAAATGAAGTGTCATGTGTCTTTTCAGTTTCCCAGAATCTACAAAAGATTTTCCACAAACTTCACACAAATATGGCCGTTCACCTAAATGAATCCGCTTGTGCTTCTTAAGATTCCCAAGCTGTGTAAAAGGTTTTCCACAAACTTCACAAGAAAATGGTCGTTCTCCTAAATGAATCCGATTGTGCATTTTAAGACTCCCAGATTCTGTAAATGATTTTCCACAAACTTCACAAAGAAATGGTCGTTCCCCTAAATGAATCCTATTATGGGTTTCAAGATGCCCAGACTGAGTGAAAGATTTACCGCAAATTTCACAAGAAAATCGCCGTTTACTTGATCGAACCGTTTTGAGCTTTTTAAAATCCGCAGACTGTATAATGGATTTTTCACCAAATTCATTAGAAAATGGCCATTCTCCTAAATGGATCTTCCTGTGACTTTCAACATCCTCAGACTTTGTAAAAAAAATTCCACATACATCACAACGATCACTTTCATATATTTTCTGATGTCTCTCTAGACAGTGGGACAATGTTAAATATTTTTCACATTTTTCACTAATTGGTGAATCTTCTTCAGACTGAATTATCTCACTTCTTTGTCTGTATTTCAATCTCTTATTGCTGCTGCTCCAAGAGTTTGGTTCCTCTTCACTGCGGTTTTTAACATGCTCAGTTGAATGAGAATGCTCCCCATAAATGGGAGTGTTACACTGACAGTCATAATAATCTCTAGAAAAAAAATATTGTTCATGTTGATATGTAGCGAAAACATATAACAGAAATATAGTCAAATATAGATTTAAGATATAATAATATTGGTGAATTGTTAACCAGTTCAATTTTTTTTCACATATGGGTTACAAGAAGTAACAAATCGTCACCTAATGCAGTGCCTAATTTTACATTTTTTATGCATTACTGTGTATTTGCTTTACTTTTAATATTATTTCCTTTTATCATTTTTATTATTTGTTTACTAATATTGTGAAGGTTGGATATTTTCTCTTCAACTATTTATTTCCACCACCAGTCCTTTTTTCAACATTTTCAAACATGCCCTTACACATTGCCGCTGCTTAACTGCCAAAACATTTTTCTGTGATGGTAGGAAGAAAAGTGGTGGACTACAGAATTCACGTGGAGAAAAATTTTATGAACATGTTGATATTTCCAATACATGGAGAGAGTAAGTTAATTTCATATGATGAAAAACTTAATCCTTAAATACTGGAAAAGAAAAAGATGTGTATGGAAATGAATTAGGGTAGCATGTTTCGAGGGACGAATTTTATAAAGCATTAGAACTGATTAAAAGAGAGGAGAGCCCAAGGGAGAGCAGAAAATCCAGACATCAGTGAGTAAAGCAAAGGACTCATTGTATAAACTGCTTTGTGAAGTATTTAAAACAGAAAACAATACCCCAAGATTTTGAGAACGGTACAGTAATTCATATACCAAAGAAAGCATTTTCAAATAAATGTAAAGACTTTTCAACAATATTGCTTCACTTGCATCTAAAACATTAACATAGGCAATAAATGTCGGAATGAAAAGAGGATTGATCTCGAGCTAACTGATGACCAGTTTGGTTTCAAAAATGGACGATAAAATCAATCTTGGCTTATAGTGTTCTTAACTATGAGATGAAATGGAAAGACAATGATATCAATATAGTCTTAATAAATCTTAATAAATTAGAAGAATAGGATAACAGTAGAAAGATCAAAGAATCAAATGGAAACTATATGAAATGAAACCTTAGGAATCCAATTTGCTAAATGTAAATTTGAATCAAAGCCTAAAAAGGGAGTCAGACGCTACTTTGCATTCTTCCTTGTTATATCCAATTTGTATGTGCAACAAGAAACTGAAACTGTGAGGGATCAACCAATGGCATGAATTTCTATTTATGGCCAAAACGTAGATACGCTGAGATTCGGAGATTATACTGCCGCTGTTTCACACAGTGAAAGTGATTTGGGTAAAACACTTGCAAAATGGAAGACGTCCTTGCTTATAACTTGAAAATCAAGTAGAAAAAAGGTATTAATTTATATCAGGGACATATAGTTAAAAACTCAAAATTAATCGAACAAGTTAAAGATTTCGGTTTTTTGTTTATGACCTTAGATTCTGTAGATGTTGAGGTCATTAGAGAAGGGATGGCACTGGGGACAAGAAAGGAAAGGAATCTGGCTACATCCTTTTGAAGGAAAGATCTCAGAATTCCTCTAAAGTGATTGGAGGAATCAATGGAAAGCCCAAACGTGGATTGTCTGCCAGGGATTCGAATCCGCATCCACCATGCTCAGTAAATATTTCAGATACCAGATAAGCACAGTCATTACGGGAGAAGCAAAAATGGAACACTATCTAGACCCAACAAAGCCAAATAAAAGAATCTTAACACCAGACCATTGATGGATAGCAATCTAAAAAGCTATATTCATTGCATAGTCTGATATGGCAGTGAATCAAGGACCGTAGGGATGGTGGAAACAAAATCACAGGTGGCATTTGAGAAATGGTGCTACAAGCGAATGCTGAACATAACATGTCACGAATCATGCATTCAGAAGAGTTTTATTTTTGAGTAACTAAGTTTCTAGAAAGATTTACAGAAAGGAAGATACAAGATGATAAACTATGTTCATGCCTAAGAGGTTTCCTTAAGGTGATTCTTGCAGGGACAAACTGCAGAAGAAGAATAGCTGCTTAAGAAGATTCATGAAGGAAAGATAGAAGGAACAAACCACAGAGGTAGGTTAAGCATTATGAACCAAATTATAAATGACGTGAAGTGCAGCAGCTAAATAGGATTAAAAAGGAAGCCAAACAATTGGCATACATGGAGAATTGCCACAAACCAATCCTTGGATTGATATATAAAACTGTTACAAATCGCAACAATAGGTAAAAAGCCCCTCCATTGTGACTGACATATTCTGCTGCTGAGGAACGATTAAATGCTTTATAAGTATTCTGTATCAACAGCATCATCGATCTTAAATGGTTCTTTATTCTACTGATTTTTATATACACTCATTATATGCTACTGTAGTTATCACCTGATATCTCCTAGTAAATAATAAAATAACTCCATTACAGTATCAGATACCAGGTGTTTTCTAAAGCTAATTTCAAAAGATAAATCCAGCTGCACCAATCTACTCAATATCAGTAATATCAATCTTATGTTATACTGTTACATGTAGGTAATGACATTAAAACAAATTTTCTTCCTTTCCACATATATTCCATTGCGATCTCCAATTTATTCTATAAAAACACTCCTTAACATTTCCTCAGTGAGCCCTTACTAACCGGGTTTTAAATAATAATCTAAGATATTTACAGTTTATGCCTTTCATTATGATTCCTTGCCCACTATTTTAAAATCTTGTAACATATTAAACAGGCCAATTTTGGCCATTATCTTAATTCCATGATGACTAAACAACCTGAATATCAGCTGCAGGTCAGCTGTAAAATGAGAATTCGACTATTATTATTGCTAGTAAGGCAATGACTAACTATGTATAAGAAATTTTACAGGTTGTTACAAATTTGACGTCATTCATCTATAGTCAGTTGAAAAATGGTGAATTACTAATACCTAAGGAAAAGGAATTCAGCCCAAGCAATATCTCAAGCCAATAATTGCTTATCTTATACATGGTCACTTAATATGAGATTAACCCATAACACAGAATGGCCAACTCGAATCACATTAAAGATGATTAAATTAACACAAATCTATCACACCAGCAACAAAACTGATATGTAAAAGCAAGAAGTGACTAGCGCTCAGAAATGAGGGAGGAAGGGAAGGTTTCACATTACAGCACTCACAATTAACACCACTTTCTGATTACTAACCAAACGTTAAACTTACAGCAAAATGCAACTGAATTTAGCAATACCTCCACAACTACTTTCTATATTACAACTGTGATTAGTTAATTTTGTATTTCTACTATCTTTGCAACCAAAGATAAAGATTTATATAAATATTTCCATAAGTTTTTAGCTTTCCTTCATTTAACTTATTTTACACCTCATGATATAAACAATAATATATTCCTTTACATATGAAATTATTAATTATACTTGAAATTTTGATTCTTCGTTTTCAAAAGCTATATATAAGTATCACTGTTTTTCAGTTCACCTATGATCTATAAAAAAAACTTAAGAACAATCATGGTTAAAATTACAGAACTGTTTAACATTCATTCTCAGTTGTAATTTTCACATAACAAAATTTTATAATTTTCTCCGTAGTGAATTTGTATAGATGCATATACCTGCAATGTAGTGCATTTTTAAATACTTTTTGTAAGATAGCTTAACCAGAAATTTGACGATAAAGACTTATGACTTTCTTAATACTACCTAGAACATCCAAACATGCACCAGTAGCAATAAGCTTAAATTAATATTAGGGTACCAAAAATAGTTACGCAGAACCTTGCACTTATCCTTGTCCATCTACTCCAAATGCTATAAACTCAAACTCAAAACTGTTATGAAAATAATAGGCTGTATAAAATCAAATACAGAAATCCACCCATAAAGTGTTATAAATCAAAGTAGACAGACATGCCTGATATACTTCTACAAAAAAATAGGATATTTCCTACTATAAAAATAAGATTTTTAATGCATTCTAATCTTTAGCATTAAATTTTCGCCACTTTTAAAGTCCAATTGTTATCTCAATAGTAAGAGGTTGGGCAATCCAAGTATTAGTAAAATGCAATCCCCTAAAATCTATAGTCTTTAAATGTCAAAGCTGTATTTGGAATGATTCCTACATAATTTTGGGCCCATTTCCTCAATATAAGCATGTGTAAGTTATAACTACTCATAAGAGCAACAGTAAGTAGAACTATGTAAAACATTTTAGTAAATATAAATGCATGATATTAAGTTTCATAAAACACAATAGACTATCTTAACAGAAAAATGTAAAGCTCATGAATCAAACTGAACTCCTATATTAATCCATATGGAAGACACTGAACACATGCCTAGTTTTAGTTGGGCGCTGTACTCTCGCTTTATGGGATACCTGGCAGAAAAACCAGGTACCACATGTTCATACAGAGAGATCGAAACTGCAGTAAATTTGATGTCATTGCCACAACTCGGCATTAATATATCTCAATTAGATCTTCGATAAACTAGTGACAAAGCCATCGACCTTGTATCTGATGCTGCCATTGACACAAAAAGAAGATATAAATAAAATGATTAATTTGTTGTGTGTGTGTGTCATTTTACTTGTATCAGCAAATTATAATACGTACACATGTGTGGTATCAAATACGGATTATTTATATTTGCTAAAGACCTTTTATTTTATTTATTAATCTTACTGGTTATTCATCAAATCTGAAAACAAATTGGCATCAAGAAAGTGATTAATAGTAATCCATGACAGTGTAAACACAGTCAGTGAAAAAGAATATAAATATACATTAGCAACTGCTACAAAATTATCCAGTTTGAAGTCAGTCAGAAAAAAATTTAATTCGGAAAAGTATTAAATATGGATTTGTTCTGACTCTAATTTTAGGATTTCTCAAACTTAATATATTGAAAAAAAGTCTAAAGGTACATGAAATTTGCTTGTCAGATTGTTGAATGCTTATACATTATTATTATTGTACAAAATATTGTGCAAGTCTCACAAGCTGTATAAAGAAAGTAGCTTTTGCCCACAATTTCGTCCACCAGACAACTACCAGTAATTTCTTTCTAGACTTGTAAAATGTACTTATTAATCAACTAATATTTAGTACAAAATATGTAATAAATCAACAGCATATGTGGTATTTTAATTACATAATGTTCATTGCAACAATACCTTGATGCCTAAACAGTCAGCATCATATATTGATGTATTAGAGGCACCAAATGTGAGTAAGAGTTTAAATATGGCATTTTTCTTTTTTTCTGTTGGTTTAAATAGGTTTCAGATGCTCTCTTTCTCTCTCTCTCTCAAACACACACATGTTATTTGCAGTGGTTTACAAAAAAATTAAATATGATTTTCATCAAAGAATTAACACATCTATGGATCACAGAAGCAATGGCTAAGGTACATTATGATCAACCAACTACAAGCTTGCCTTGTCGATTTTGAAGCTATATTTGAGATATCTCCACTTACTGCTTGTATTGTTTATACACTGCATAAGCCATACAAATTTTTTTTCAACAATAAATCTGGTATCAATAACTGGCATCATGCTGAAACTACAAATAGAACTGTTATATTCATTATCAATGTAACTAACTCCACAACTTCTCTATAACACATACATTTCATCAGATTTGGGGCTAAACTTTTTTTTTTTTGTTATCCCCTCTTAACCCCCTTCGTGTTATCAATCCTCCATTACATCCTACATCCGTTACAATCTACATCCTCAGTCATTATGCTCATATATCATAACTAGCCCCAAAGCCCATCAAAAATGACAGGTTTGATGGAGTGTTTGGCAATTAATCTCTTTGCAGTTGCTTAACGAAAGAGAATTGTTATATAATAAAGGTTAATGTAATTTCTGGTCCCTTGTGCTGAAGCAAAAGGTTTCAGTTGACACCTTTGTCCCACTTGCATTTCAGTCTAGCCACAATCACCATTGATATTGCTGCTAGAAAGCCAAAATTTCAATCACACATGAATTAATATATTCCCTGCATCACATGTCAATGTCATCATGCATCACGATGTAAAATTGATCAAAAATCTTCACGTGTTCTTACATCTTTCGTTTTCATTATCTATGATGAAGATCAATGTGTTAACAGATGACACAGTTCATATTCGGCTGAAACGATGACCCCAGTGAAAATGGACGATACTAAAAAAATCATAACTACTTACGTTATGCCACAGGATATGAATTTTAATTGTGGTTTAGGTCATGTAGATCACTATCAGTGTGGAATTCATTCAAATCATGTGGTTTTAGTAAAAAATGGTAAGTGGTTATTAATATGCTAATTTAAATGAAATAGAAACTTTTCTTTCAGTGTTCTGTCAATTCATTTCTTAATAACTGCTTAAATAAACAGAAAGATTATAAAATAAAGGTCAATGTAATTCCTAGTGCCTTGTGCTGTAACAAACATTTCCCATTGCCATACTAATCCAAGCTGCACTTGAACCTAACCACATACTATGCTAAACTTGCTGCCAGAGAAACAATACTTCAATCACAATTTAGTGGCAATAATGTATCACAATATAAACTAAATAAAAAATCATCACAGGTTATTGCAACTGCATTTTTTGTTATCTGTGATTCAGATCGATATTACAATGGTTGAATGGCTAATGCAGTAATCATATACCATTGAAACATCATCAGTAAAAGCAAAGGAAATTAAACAAATCTTAATAACTTACTTCATGCCAGGTAATAATAGAATTAATTGTAGTTTAGGCTGTATAGATTGCGATCAGTAAGGAACAACTTTCATTCAAATGAAGTAATGATTTAAGTAACTAACAGAATAATTTCAATTAGTTTTTTTTTTTAAATAATTTACTCATGCACTCTGCTTCAAAGTCAAGTGCCAGTTATAATAACAAACTAAACATTGCTAAACGAAAATTAAAGGTGTTATCTAACAATCTATGGCCAAAGATTTTAACAAATACTTTTATATCAAATAAACGTCAAATAAATACAAGCAACTAATAATTAAACAGAATACATCATTTTCTTTCATTGTCCAGAAATTAATTTATTTACTGATGTTTAGGCAAATAGAACTGTTATTAAATAATGTGCATAGTAGAACAACAACTCTGGTCATTAATTGTGTAACGAAGGTGAAAAGAGTGACATCATAGAGCGAAATCATAGTGTGACATCACCACGTGATAGGTTGTGAACAAATAAGCATTTTATAAAAATAGATTTAGTTTCATCCTATAGTTTGTTTCTTCTACTGTTCCGTTTATATTCAAACTTGCTGTACACGTACATGTAGTTCTGTGGCTGTCTTGTTAAATGGAAAAGATGAGAAAACACACTTTTCTAATATGTTTAATTTCTTAATATTATGTGCCATTTTGTGTGCAGATGTAGAAATTGTCTAGTTTTCCACTTCTAGAACACACAACACACAACTGTCCATGTGAGAAGCAGTCCATGTATAGTTCTGAACCACACAATTTCAGTGACTGACCCTGAGCTTTGTTGATGGTGACTGCAAATGTCAATTGAATTGGAAATTGTAAACTCTTAAACTAAAATGGTAATTATGTTGGAATAATAAATGCGAGGAATGAGAACATTTTCACCTTTGAAGAGTCCTGTCAAGATTGTTTCTTCTACTTCATTGTTCATTATTTTATTTTACTACAAGCCACGTGAGACCGCAAAGCTTGTTGATATTTCACAACTTGATAAATGGCAATCTGATTTTCAGTTGCAGTATGTGAAGTGGCACCGCTGGCAGAATGAGTGAATTAAAAAATTCTGTTGGATAATTAATTGCTTCATCTGCTTCTACAACAGTGCCGACAGAGTTGTATGCAACTGCCTCACTTGAAATGAATCATACGGTTAAGTTTGTTGACATCTTTGTTCTTGGTGACAAGAATATCTCATTTGCTCAGCCAATCGTGCTTCTTATTATTGACTTGAACATTGTGAAATACTTTTTCAACCAATTCTTCTTCTGACATTAGTAAATAGCAGCAGTTAGGAATAAGAGAAATTCATCCTGAGGTAAGATTAACAGGGAACTTTCAAATCCCAATTTTTGGAAAAAAAGGAAAATATCAAAAATATTAATTAAATCAAAATTAAAATAATAATAAAATTACAACTAATCACTGAAACAATATCAACAAATAGAAGAAATGAAAAATAAAAATACTAATGAAACAATTAACATAGGTATATAAAAACGAATAAAATTGAATGAGACATTGTATCATAATTTCAATGTAATCAAAGAACTTCGAGAAAGTTGAGTTTAGTAACAACAAACATTTACAATTTTATTTTATACAGATTAATACATTCTGCAAGTATTGTTACAGATTTTAAAATGCTGACTACCCAAAAATTATAGAAAGATAGATAATGTTGGGATAGCACTATATTTGTTTGTTATTGGTTTGGTCAGATTTTAATTTTCTGCTCAATTCTACACAGCATAATTGTGTAGCCTCAAAGTTTAGTCCAGACGCTACAGAACTGAATTAAAATCTTTTCAGTTATTTTTAAGTCTATCGGTATAAAATATGTTGTACAGAGATTTTGTTTTTCTATTTCAATTGATGAAGTGTGTTCACACATACCACAGATATTCAATCAGAAACTAATAATTCAGTCTGAGCCCATATCCTAAATAATTTATAACAAAACAAAGCATGGTAACTTTGGTTTACTTTTAAGACTTGCACAAAAAGATTACAGCAAATTGTCTAAAAAAGTTTAGTATTTCTATTGCCATTTGTAGTAATATCCTTTGCATGGAAAAATATTACTTCAAGAGCAGTTTAATAAATTATACTGGTATTTCTGAACATGTATGAATGAAAAATTTCAAGGAAAATGTAATTTGCTAGTACATAATGTGTCTCTCATAAAATAAAAATTGAATTGACCTATCTGAACAAAACTCATAATGCTTATCTCAATACTCTTAAGGCTAGTCACAGAAATATTTAATCTGAATCGCATTTTTGGTATGTGGTATTTGGTGTTATTTTATTTTACTGAAATTAGCAGACTCACATGGGTCATATACATAGACCAATACACGAGGCCTGTCTAAAAAGTATCCGGCCTTAATTTTTCCCGCGTAAAGTAGTGATTCTAAGTCGGCGCCACATTGCACGGTGGAAGGAGTAACCTTACTGCGCATGCGTCAATGTTTTCACCGCGTTCGCTTGTGCAAGTCGCTGGCTGATGGTCATCAAGTAAGGTGCTCTTCGTAGTGGTAGTCAGATTTCATTGTCTCGCAAGATGACTGAACGAATTGAGCAAAGATACTGCATCAAATTCTGTCAAAAGCTTGGTGATTCTCAAAGCCAAACAATTCGTAAGATTCAGCAGGTGTTTGGAGAAGATGCGATGGGTGTAACACAAATTAAGGAGTGGTTCAACCGATTCAAAGATGGCCGCACATCAGCGGAGAGTGAGCAGCGTTGTGGCAGGCCCCAAACTGCTCGGAGTGCAGCTAATGTTGAGAGGGTGCGAAATTTGGTGATGGCAGATCGTCGTTTGACAGTGTGGGAGATTGCAGAAGAGTAAAGATTCTGCACATGCAATTTTGCGTGAAGATTTGAACATGAACCGAATGGCTGCGAAATTCGTACCCAAGTTGTTGTCGCTGGAACAAAAAGACCTCCGTTTTGACGTTGCACAAGACCTCCTGGACACCGCCAACACTGATCCTGGATTTTTGAACACCGTGGTAACTGGAGATGAGTCATGGGTGTACGGGTACGACCCAGAAACAAAAAGACAGTCGTCGCAATGGAAGCATTCCGATTCTCCGAGGCCGAAGAAAGCACGGCAGGTGCGAAGCAAAATCAAGGTCATGCTGACTGTTTTCTTTGATCTCCGAGGAATTGTGCATCACGAATACGCACCAGAAGGGCAAACAGTGACAAAGGAGTACTATCAAGATGTTCTCCGGCGACTCCGTGACGCAGTTCGGCGCAAAAGACCAGACATGTGGAAGGCGAACAACTGGAACTTGCATCGTGACAACGCCCCTGCACATTCATCCCAATTGATCAACACTTTCTTAGTCAAACATGGAATTACAACCGTTCGCCAACCTCCCTACTCTCCAGACCTGGCCCCTTGCGACTTCTGGTTGTTTCCAAAATTGAAGATTCCACTGAAAGGAACCCGTTTTGCGAGTAGAGAAGAGATAATGCGGAACGCGACAACGGAGCTGAACACCATTCCAAAAGAAGACTTCCAGAGCTGTTTCCAGAAGTGGAAGGATCGGTGGGCTAAGCGTGTACAAGCACAAGGGGCCTACTTTGAAGGGGATTAGGTTCCTAACTCTGTCAGTTATTCTAAATATTTTTTCTGGCCAAAGGTCGGATACTTTTTAGACAGCCCTCGTACTACTTTCTTGCAAACAATAATCCTTCTATGGCTATGATAACACAGTATTTATTATAGTGACCCCTGTTTAATTTGATTTTAAATATCATTTCAATGAATTGTATGCTATGGTGACAATTTCCCTAAACACCTACTCACCTACTTTTCTCGTTTCCACTTCCACCTACATTTTCCCTCTACGAATTTGAACTTTAGATTCTTTTAGTGTATGCAAAAAATTATTCATGACTTTTCCTGGTAAGTTATTCCAATCCCACACACCCTACCCTAAAAAGGAGAGTTTTCCAACACCTTTATGCCTGAAATCGAATGCAATCATGTGGTCATGGTCATCTTTACACTTCCACGAATCTCTCATAATTCTTCCACCATTATTTTTCAATGCCGCATAACCAAAAGACACTTTGTACACTTCCACGATTCTCTTCACACTCCCCTCTTGAATAAATCCCATTCCAACACTTTTATCACACCAGTTGTGTTCTGTGGTAATCTCCAGAGACAAATCTAGCAGCTCCTCTGTTTGGTAACCAAAATGTGGGTCCCATGTTACCCCACCATATTTAAACAATGGTCTGACCAAAGTTTTATAATCCAATTCCCTCATTTATCTGGTACATACTCTCATCAGTTTTCCCATGTGGTGAAGGTTTTGAACCTTTTTACAACAACCTGTCAAATATGACCTGTCCAGTTAAGTTTGTTATCAAATGTTATGCTGAACTATTTACATTTTGAGTCTTCAACAAGCAATTCCTTTTCCCACATTATAATCATTATCAACCTTTAGCTATTTGTATGTATACCTTAAAGGCTGCATTTATTTTCATCTCGTATTGAATAACCCAGCTAGATATCCAGTCTGAATCACCCCATAACTGTTTATAGTCTGCTACCATTTTGATAACATTATGTCATCTGCAAACAATGTAACTACTGATCGTAAACCAATAACACAATCATTTATCAGAGTAACGAATAGCCATGGTCCCAATATACTAACCTCTGAGACTGTTATATTCACTTTCAACTACTTTTGATAGTACATTTCCTAACCTAACTTTTTGATTTCTACCTTTTAAGAATTCTTCTACCCAGTGATTCATTTTTTCATCATCTCCAACAGTTTTTATATTATTTGTCACCATTTTAGGCTCACTCTGATCTGGTTGCATATCAATCTTTCCATCAACACCACTAATATCTAACCAATTGGCCTATAGTTTTCAACGCTCCTTTATAGACAGGTACTACTATCACACTTTTCCAGTCATCTGGTAAGCAGCAAGTATCCAGACAGAATTTAAATAATGTCTCTGGATAAGGTACAATTTCACATCCTGCTATCTTTAAGATTCATAGTGAAATGATCAACACCAGCCCGTTTATGCTTTTCTAGATTCCTTAGTTCCTTTATTTACCCCCTACCATTTAGTCTCACTAAACTAGTTACTTAATAACTCTGTATTTTTAAATCCTCAATTACTGCTTCTCCACCCTTAACTATAATTGTATCAGTACACTCTCTTCCTCTCAATGTTCTGATATAGCTATAGAAATTTTGAGATGTTTCAGTCAGTGGTTTCCCTGCAGCAATAATATTCTTCATACATTCATCTTTAGCCACTTTCTTTGACATTATTAATTCCTTATTTAGTGTTTAGTAGAAAATTATGACAAGAATATGGTAATATCATGATATTTCTTAGTTGGGATGTACCATTGAGTAGAGAAACAAAATTGTGGTCCAAAAAAAATTGCCCTACTTTAGAAATTGCTAAACTGAATGGAGTGGTTAGAGTGATGTACTGCATAGGACTTATGCCTTCATAACCCCATTTACACCATAACACCCTCTACCTCTCATCATTCTGATGACATGTCAAAAAATTAATTTGATAACAGCTATTCAATGAATGCCATGTATCACTTTGAGTGATGTATACCTCAGTAACAGACATTTTAGTATCATACAAATATTACAAATTATGAACTGGACTATTAGCTACAATCTGATGTATAATTAAGTATTGAAGAATCAAATTTATAGAGAACTGGTTAACTTGATTTTAAAATGGCAAGAGCTAAGGGGAGAAAATGAGGCTACAGTTCAGAGTAGGTCTGACTTTTGAGATAAATGATGGAATTTGGAAAAAGAAAAATTTACAAGAGAAAATATACACAACTGAAAAGGAAAATATATGTATAATTAGCAAATTTGCATTAATGGATAGCAAATATGAATAACGAAATAAAGATCTTTTAAATTGAATAAGTATTATACAAGATATTTCTGATTTGTATATATTTATACCATACTAACAACTTCAGAACACACAGCCACTAAGGTAATTTGTATCTATTAAGATATTACTTTTAAGGTCTTGGATAACTTAAACTGGCAATAATCAAACAGACAACACATTACAAGAAATACATTTTTATAGCTAAATAAAATGAATAAGATCAAAATGTATGCAGCATAAATATGAAATAGAACCTCATCTTACCTTCTTCGTAATGTTTTGCTGGTGTATTTATGAAAATGGAGATCTGCCTTATCTTCAAAACCTCCAGAGCAAGTATTTAATGGAGCATAAACAGCTGAGATATGACTGAACACATGTTTTATCAGAGAGCACCAAGATAAAGTCTGTGCACAGACTGTGCATGAAGGTGCAAGTAAGGACAGCTCTTTAAACACAGTTTTCTTACTATGATCATTAGATGCACTGTAACTGCTCATATCAGATCTGACTAACACTGTGCTTCGAACTGTCTGACCAAATAGAGGCTTCTCCACCACACTAGCAACATTTCGTTCACTGCACAGTACAAATTCATTTTCTTGGAGTTCATCTTTTGACCTAAAAATAAAATAGATAAAACAATTTTAGTATATTAATTGTTGTAAAGCAGGGATACAAAAAATATGTAGGAGATCAATTAGCATAGGATGCAGATTCCATAAAAAATGACAAAAGAGTAGTGTGGGAATTGACATACATATTTTCCATACAATAAATTACTTGTTACCCATAACTTGATATCAAGTATCATATATGACAAAAATTAATAAGTAATACACTAAGACAAAATATTAATCAAATAATATGCTGTTAGCAGTAAAATTTATAGCTTCAGGTCATTTCTGTGCTGACAGTAATATCAAATACACTCCCAAAAAAATACTAACACCAAAAATAATCTTCTTGTGTGCCTTGTTGAATGATATTACAGAAACACAACATTTCAACTGTTGACTCTGCTGTCTTTATTAGGCATCAAGTAGTCTCAAGATGTTATGAGCTTGCAATGTCTGCCTAGACTGGGTTAACCCCACACTATGATTTGGATGCTTTAGATGCCCATTCCCTGAATTCTCAGATACTGTTCACTGTCGACGCCTGTTGTAGGCTCATTCTGATTGTATTCTGCCAGTGAACAGGTGTCTCATAGAGCCAAGAGTTTTGTCTTTTCTAAGCATATAAAAGACATCATGATATGAAGCTAAGCCATTCTAGGCAGTCATTGCCAGCTTGTAACATCTGCAAGCTACTTGATACCTCACGAAGACAGCACAGCCAGCTGTCCAAACGTTGGTTCTATGATGCCATCCAGCTGGATACCCAAGAAGATTATACTGTACCATTACAACACGAAAGTCTCCACTCACACAATCTTAATATGTGTGCTGCTACTACAAAGGCATACTCCTTTACATACCTTGTGTAAAGTAATGGTATATGCGATTCCTACAGCTTTCAAACTAAAGTAAAATTTCAAAAATGTTTACCAGGTACATTATAACCTACAAGAACCTCTTGCTTTATTTTACCAGCATTTTAAACTATTTCAGCTATTCAGTTTTAATTCCTGAACATTCTGTGTTATCTGTATAGAGCTATATTGTTGATAATTCAATTATAGATTTATTTTAATTGATTGATTGGTTTGTAGCAAACTTTATTTATACAGAGTATGACCTCAACATGTGATTTGTGAAGACAGAAGAGCTTTGCAGGAAAAATATTAAAACTTTAATTCTAATTTATTTAAAGATATCATAACAGAAAATTGGTAAAAACAGTCACATAACATGAATATCGTACTCATTCCATACAAGGCTGTAAAAGAATGTAAGCAAGAAGCCTATAAACCAAACTTTCTAAAAGCAATAAATATTTCAGTAAGCAGGCAAAAAACCTGGTATTTCTAGAATACAGTGATATCATTGCACTGCATTTATAGTATATCCATTACATACATTTACAGTTGGCGTCAAAGAGTAGTTTTCATTTGAAAATTAAGTTAATGGCTGTTATATAAGGGTCTTACTGTAAGTGTATTCCTTAAGGGGTTGTAGCAAATGTCTGTAATAATTTGTATGGTATATAAATTTTAATGGAGCGACTGTATTGATTATTCTAATCTTCCAAGTCATACTTAGTTTTTGATCAATTAAACTGAATTTTGTTTGGCCTATAGCAGTATATAGTTTCAATTTGGAATATTTTTAAAATATTCATCTCTATTCAACTTGCGCCCTCAACAATATTCACAATCATAGTGGACACTCAGTTTTAAAGACAACTACACAGTGTGAAAAGCTCTAAGACACAAAAAAAATCATCACATCATATCCAAATAAGCCAGGAAAGAGCTCAGCGAACTACTGATCGACAGCATTCCACAGACGCTGTTACAAATTTCTGCAAAAGGTTCGGAAGGAAAATCTATTGTGCCAACTAAGAAAAGCAATCCCATGCAAATGTATACTGAAACTAATCAGAAATATGGTTTCAGACAGACGTAATTGTGTTGGCCAAAATACCTTCCCCTGCTAATTCATGACACACAGTTAAAGTTTAAAGTTCAGATTACTTTCCATTAAGGTGTAATTACCACAGATTTAAGTGGTATAAAAAATAAGACAAAATATTATTGTGTCAAAAGGATTATTGCACTAGTTGTTTTGTAGTATCAAAAGATGTTCACCGAGAAGCCACACTGAAAACAATTGTTAAAAAGGGGAGCTTGCTATGTCAATGATGTTAGCATGTAATCTCAACAATTGTAAGACACCTACTATATACCCAGTTTAAATTATAAGGGGAACTTAACAAAGAAGTGTTAGAAGAAAAAAATAGTACCAAAAAATAATAAAAATTTAGTGCCAATGATAAATGTAACAAATGTGAGATTTAAATTTATTTTAAATAAACTATATATTCTTAATGATTATAAAGAATTAGTTACATAGCTTCATTTAAACCCAGATAAATTGAAAAAAATGAACTGTTCAATATCTGACCAGTGTGATATTAATTTTAAATCTTATCAGCCATGCTCAATACTCGTAGTTGAATATGGCACAAATGTAGTATATGAAATCAGAGCAACATATATTTCAGACTATGACACATGCTAATCAGACTTTAGAGTTACATTGATATATAGACACTTGGCAACTGTTAATAACAAGAAACTATCATACCCATCAAGAGGGCTTTCCAATACTAAATCCTCTTGTTCATTGTCTTCTGGAATATTCTGGAAAAAAAACAAAAGAAATTACTCATAAAATTGGAAAATAAATCTACTGAAAATAATTTAAATATGAAAAAACATAATCTTTAGCAAGAAAATTTAACACCAATATTAACTGAAAGATATTGGAAAAACTAAAGGCCTTAAAATCTAGTATCACAAACCAATTATAAATATAAGCAAATAACCTCAAATAGTAAGTCCCTTTAACTTACATGTTACATGAAGATACAAATGTATAACAAATAAAACTAACTTCCTCAATGAAGGTCCTTTCAATTTACACATTACATCTTCAGTTGTTAAAAGAACATCAACAATAACTATTTGTTTAGCAAGGAAAATACTCTTTAATAGCTATATATAAAATCTATATTTAAAACAACTAACAAGGACTTAATAATAGCTAAGAAGGTGGCTAAAGATGGGTTTATGAAGAGTATTGTCAGCACAGGGGGACCATTGACTAATGTATCTATATACTTCTATTGCTATGTTAGAAAAATTGGGGAAATGGAGGGTGTTTAGATACTTATAGATAAGGATGGAGAAGAAGTTACTGAGGATTATAAAAACGACAAGATTTTAAGTAACTGGTTTAGTGAGAGCATCAGTGACAATGAATCAGAAACTGGAGGATCTAGCTTAGAGAATCAGCTTAACAACACAATTAGAAATGACCAAAAAATTTGAAATTCATCCTAAGAATATCATGCAGGAAATAAGAAGGCTAAAAAAAAAAAAAACAAACCTTTATGGACTGGTGTAGATAGTATTACTACAGATTCCATAAAGATAGCCAGATGTGACATTGTACCTTATCTTGAAATATAACTTAAATTGAGTCTGGATACTTGTTGCTTACTACAACACTGGAAAAGTGCTATAGTAGTACCCATACATAAAGGAGGTATGAGAAATAGTGTCAAAACTTACTGGCTGATCTGTTTGAGATCAGTGGTAGGTAAATTAATGGAGAGATTGATATGCAAGCACATCAGAAATATATGAGAGGAGCATAAGTAGGCAACTTGACTATATGCAAAGATATTCATGCGAATCTCAGATGGTGGGATATATGCAAGATATTTAAGAATGGAGAAGGGAGGCCAAATTGATATTGTAGCATGAGATCTTTCATAGCCTTTTAACAGAGTAAGCCATAAAATCGTAGTAAAAAAAGTAAAAACTATTGGAGTGGATGAGAAAGTGATTTGCTGGGTAGAAGAAGTTTTAAAAAGTAGAATACAGAAAGTTAAGGTAGGAAATGTAGTATCAAAAGAAGTTGAATTAAAAATGGGAGTGCCTCAGGGTAGCATACTGGGACCATTGCTATTTATTATTCTAACGAACAATTGTGTTGATTGTTTACTATCAGAAATGAGATTGTTTGCAGATGATATAATGCTATATAAAAGGATAAAAACAGTAGAGGACTGTAAACAGCTGCAGGTTGACGTGATCAGGATATCTAGCTAGGCGGGTAAACATGGAATGAAGATACATGCCCTTTTTAGGCCTACCTCCAACTCCTGCATTTGACACCCAAAACGTGTATCCCATACTATACTATCATTTTCAAGAAATGGTCTGTAGTGAAATTCCGTTAATTCTCTTGTACATCCCCTCATCATTCTCTCCAACAAGTGCAGAACTTTGAAACCTTTTCTTACTACCTGTTCAGTGTGTCCTGTCCAGTTAAGGTTGTTATCAAATGTAATGCCAAAATATTTACATTTCAAGGCTACAAAAAGCAATTCTTTCCCCACCTTATAAACATACCGTAATAAACCTAGTTTTTTTTATCTGCATATCTAATAAGAACACTTTTCATTGTATTTATCTTCATCCCATGTTTACCAACCCAGCTAGATATCCAGTCCAGATCACCCTGGAGATGTCTACCAAACAATCTAATTTCTGGGTGTAAATGATCAATGCAAATATTCATTTGCACAAATAAACTTTCTAACGCAACACAGGAAAATAATTTTCCATGAATCTTTTGCTCACAATGACAGGATGCTACCATGAGTCGTTTTATATCGGTGTCTTATATGGTCAAGCTTCTTTATTTTATCACATTTCGTGATTTTTCACTAGTAATCTCTTAATTATTGCCATTATGTTGACCAATAAATATATATAAACAATAAAATTGAAATACACTGTCAGAAATAAACTTACGTCAAGAAAACAGCTTTCGCAGGAATATAAATTGATGTGCACACAAGCTTGAGTCATCTGCAACATATTTCTGGTCACTTAATAATTAATACAGAAAAAACTCCTGGAAGGAAATCTCCATACAGCACGTACAAAGCGATTAGCATTCTTTTTTTTTTTTTTTTTTTTTTTTTAATCAATTTCAAGCTCTGAATGTGTTGCCAGATTGCTGGAAATACGAATTGTTTTCTGAGTGATGAATTTAAGATTTCAACACTGATTCATCACCGTATTTTGCTTGTGTTCTTAGTTACTGTAAGGGAATTTGTTCATACATTTCAGCTGATAAAATACGACATATTTAAACCTAAGGGTAACCTCATGTGATTCAGCTTGTAGGAGATAATCAATAAAATACGGTGAATCGGGATTGTACATTAGCCACATACAGGTAAATAACAACAAACTTTCCCATATAATCAGGAATGAAAGGCTCGTTCATGTTAGGGTACAGCAATCAGCAATGTGTGTACTGTACAACTCCACAAACAGATAAAAGGCACAAACTCACCTCTTCTTTAATATACACAGCCTCTATTGGCTCCATATCACCTCGTATTGACGCCTTGAAAGAAGAATACACAATATTACTAACAAGTCACAGCAAACACACACCATACAACGCACAAACAGCTGATAGTTAATGTTCTGGCTCAAAGATAATGTAAATTTCAGACGATAAAATTCTTTTTCAGCTTCAGTCCTCTAAAATTGAGTAATTATTAAATATGGTGTATAAAAACCACATCTGTATCAGCTTCGGTACAAAAGTTATTCCAAGATTACAAAAATCGGGTTTTCAGGAATATCGCGCATTCTGTTAGTTGAACAGCAATTATAGTTACAGTATTATGAAAAATGTGGATTGAACAATTTTATACAAAATAAATCTCATATAGGTTTTAAGTTATAATGTGATCCCAAATTTCGGTGCAAGTTCCATACTCCATGCGTATAGGGTAAACTCCTATCAACTCCTATTGACTCCTATTGCCTTCTTAGCTGTCGTTCTCTCATTTCATCCGCACCAATAATATTTTGCAGGAACTTATAATAATATTAATATTTTTCATCACAATATCGAAATATGAAAATTAAAATGCATCAACTATTGATTATTATTAATTGTAATGGAGCTTAAACCCCGGCAGCATTTTCCCTAGTCATCTGCCATCGCTTCATTATCACTATGTTTTATTTGGGGTGTAAGGGTTTGGGAGAGACTATACTAGTCTTTTCCTACCAAATGTCAACCTCTCCTTCACGTGGTGCACCCTGTTTGCACGGACGAGGCTCTGGCGACTGAAAGATTCCCGGTATAAGGAGTCACCCACTGCTTGCCAACGGCTTTCGAAAGGAGGGCGGAAGAGCGAGGAGTGGCTCAGGGCATCCTTTTGCCCTTGGGGTTGGAAACGGCCCCTAAAGGCGGATGAATCAGAAATGATCAACGGCATGGGGATGCAGAAGGCAGCGGGAAAATACTGCATTAAAGACCCAAAGGGTATCCCGAGGACATGTAATCCTCTCAAATTACTTATATCATGATGGCTTCTTCCTGGATAAAATATTCCGGAGGTAAAATAGTCCCCCAATCGGATCTCCGGGTGGGGACTGCTCAGGGAGGAGTCATCAGAATGGATAGAAACATTCTACGAGTCGGAGCGTGGAATGATAGAAGTCTGAATAGGGCAGGCAGGTTAGAAAACTTAAAAAGGAAGATGGAACAACTTAAGTTAGATGTTGTTGGGATTAGTAAGATTAAATGGAAGGATGCACAGGATTTCTGGTCTGGGGAACAAAGGATACTTAGCACACAAGCTGTCAATGGAGTCACTGGTGTAGGATTTGTAATGAACAAGAAAGTAGGGAAACGGGTGAGTTATTATGAACAGTTTAGTGACAGGATTATTTTGATGAGGTTAGAAACTAAGCCCGTCCCAACCACATTAGTACAAGTGTATATGCCAACGTCACAGGAAGATGACGAAGAAATGGAAAAAATATACACTAAAATTGAAGAATTAATCCAATATGTGAAGGGGGAGGAAAATCTAATAATCATGGGTGACTGGAATGCAATAGTGGGAAAAGGAAAAGAGGGGAATACTGTAGGAACTTTTGGTCTAGGAGAAAGAAATGAGCGAGGAAGCAGGTTGCTAGAATTTTGTGAAAGATATAAGCTAGTAGTGGTAAACACACTGTTTCAGAACTATGCAAGAAGAACATACACCTGGAAACGTCCTGGGGATACAGGCAGATTTCAGCTAGATTCTATCATGGTCAAACAGAGATTCAGGAATCAAGTACTAGACTGTAAAGCGTTCCCATGAGCAGATATAGACTCTGACCATAGTTTGATAATAATGAAGTGCAGGCTGAAATTTAAGCGAATAAGGAAGCAGTATAAGCAGAAAAGACTGGAAGTGAATGAACTGAAACAATCTAGCACGAGAGAAAGATTTGCAGAAATGGTAGACTTAAGTCTAAGAATCAAATGTGAAAGGAGCTCAACTGAGGACGAAAGGAATGCATTAAAGATCGAAATAATGAAAGCTGGTAAAGAAACATTAGGCTTTAGGGAGCAAGCTGCCCGGAAACCTTGGATCACAGAAGACATTTTGGACCTGATGGATCAGAGGAGAAGGTACAAAAATGCTCAGGATGAAACAGGAAAAGAGCAGTACAGGCGATTTAGAAATCAAATAATTAGGAAATGCAAAGTAGCAAAAGAAAAATGGCCCCAAGAAAAGTGTGAAGAAGTAGAAAAGGAAATGGTCGTAGGAAAAGTAGATGTTGCACATAGAAAAATCAAACAGAATTTTTGAGAAATGAAGAAAAGAGGTATGAACATTATAGCTGTCGATGGGAAACCTCTTTTAAGCTCAGAAGACAGAGCTAACCGATGGAAGGAATACATTGAGAAACTGTATGTGGCGGACGACTTGAACAATAGTGTAATGGAAAAGGAAGGCGATGTCGACATTGATGACTTAGGAGATCCTGTTTTGAGGACAGAATTTAATAAAGCTCTGAATGACTTGAAAGCAAATAAGGCAGTTGGAATTAATGAGATCCCTGGTATGTCGGCTTATGGGTCTTTGAAAATCTACAACAAGAGACGGATTTGAATCAGGGACGTTTTGATGCTAGACGCCTTAACCACTGATGAAAACTGTGTTCTCTGATAACGGCAAGAAGAAAGCCGTAGTTGATGAATGCAGGTATTGATAAGTAAAGAAAATATTGAATTTTTGTAATGCCAGGGATGAAAACTGTGTTCTCTGATAACGGCAAGAAGAAAGCCGTAGTTGATGAATGCAGGTATTGGTAAGCAAAGAAAATATTGAATTTTTGTACTATATATTTTGTGCATCATATGGTTTAGCAAATTTAATTTTATGCGATTATTTTCGTTTGCAGAGTTTTGTGCTATCTACGTAAGCAATCGAATTTTCCAGTTTTAGCTGGGCTATCAGCAACAAACAGGACGCCAGGTGCGATGTTCCTCATACCTTCCTGCCAGCAGGTGAGGTCCCGCACTGTCCCTGTCGAGACAGTGGGAGAAGCGGCGCAATGAAGGTACAATGCACTGTCACACTGCAGGTATTGTGATGTGTTACTAGCACTTCGGAGTCAGCAATATTCTATCGAACAACTACAATATTAGATCTATATATTAATACAATAAGCGAAAACTTTGGAAACATTTTTCAGAATATTGCGCGCACGAAGTGTGAGATTTGGCATAGTTAAAGTTAATATGGAGAAGAAGTGCATAAAGCCAAAATGTACATATAATATGTGTTAAAAATACATTAAATTAAATAAAATAAATCATTAGTTGTATACATTCAATTGTTTTTAAGAGGCAACGACACTTAGCGATGTCTGTGATCTTTGGTCAACAGTAAAAAAAAATTATAAGCATAGTTAAAACATGTTACAGATACATTATTAAATGAAAAATAAATTCGCGAACGTGTGTGTGAGTGAAATCGGATCGGAGCCAACTATGTGACGTGTATTTCCAGCATTGAGATACTCTGTGGTCTTTGGTGAAACCAAAGAGTCGAGCTTAATCTCTGAATTTACATAGAAGCAACATTTCGAAACGGAGTATATTCGGAATTCATAAAATCGTGATTTAGATATACGATGTTACAATGATGTAGCTGTAATATGATGGTGAGCCACCATTTGAACGAAATCTGGTAGTTAAAAAAAAAGTGAGTACATGAATGGCAGCAAAGTCTTTATATACTGAGTTTAGCATTACGTCGGAACCTACAAATATTGTCCTGTCGGTCTGAAATTTGGTACACACATTCCTTAGGCGATAATATTTGATTTAAAGTGCATATCGTAAGCTTCGAATATGTTGAAATGAGGAAAAATCACTCGAAATGTGGGTAGATGCATACATGTTATTACCCAAGAAATACACGTTCATAGCTGTTGACATTTATTCCACGTGTTTTTAAGTCTTCATTATTGAATAAAAACTGCTTTCCACATGCAAATAGAAAATCATTTAACAGTTACGATTTCTCTGTGCGGGCTGACATATTGTTTTTCAGTGCTAAGATATATTGCATGGCGTCTACCGTAACTAATAGCAGTTGTGGTTAGGTTGAAATGCGGCCTAGACCAAAAATTAAGAGTAAGAAACACACAGAAATAATATCGACATGTAATAACGTGTATTTCTTGCTTAATAACATGTGTGCATCTACCCACATTTGAAGTGATTTTTCCTCATTTTCACGCATTCGAAACTTACGTTGGAATGTATGTATACCGATAGGACAATTTTTCAAATTCAATAAAACAAATTCAAAAAACTATTTGCAATAATTATTACTCTGTTACAAAAAAAAAAAAAATACCAATTAACTTAATGAATTATGGTCGAATTTCGACCACTGGGCGATCTCTAGTTATAGTAAATATGTCTCATTTAACAGTTGTTAATTTTACTAACTACTGCAATAATACTGTTTACTCTTAACTATGTTTACTTTTGACAAATTATACTCATGAGTCGTTACAATCACATCGACTTCCACACATTTTAATGCGTGATTTACAAAACGATAAGACAGCACTCTGCTAATAAAATTTTATTCACAAGTACTAATGGTTTAAATCAATATAATATTCGTGATTTCTGGGCTGTTGCTAGGATTATCTGTAATAATATGCATATTCGGAGCAGTTAGTCGGGTAGATGGTTTGATAAAGTCATTGATTTGATAACGCTTTCCACTGTGTTTCGAGAACATTAAGGAAGAATGACCACTCGCGGGACTTGAGAGAGCCTTTGAAAATGTAGCAATTTTTACCGCAGGCTTTGAAAATACTTTGCCAAATATAATAGCACTGCATCATTTTTTAATTCTTGGTATTTGATATTTATGTGTTAAATGCACTTTTAACATTCATTACCAGAAAATTCTTTGGACTATTGTAGCTAATTTTTTTAAACCAAACTAGGATTTAACGATGGTTTCATAGCGACCATTAGATAAACTCATGTAGTGGATACTTTTTTTTGGTCGCGAGTTCTATTAAGTTTAAGATTACAGGTGATTCGTCATAGTGAATCACTTAGGGCATATATGGGCAACGCCCGGCCCCCGGGCCGGATCCGGCCCTCCACCAACTTCAGTCCGGCCCGCGAGAGATTCTGAAATTTCAAATAACGCTTCAAACTCAAGTCTACCATTCATTTTCATTTGATTTTTCTATCTGTTTTTTTGTTAATTTGCTTTTTGTATGTTTGATTATCCTATTGTAATTTTAGTAAATAAAAAATGTGTGAATTTTTATCGCCTTTATATTCACTACTACCTACTTATTTCTTACCTACGGCCTGCGACCTGATTAAGTCCTGAAATTACGGCCTCAGCTAAGCAAAGGTTGCTCATACCTGACTTAGGGATCCGATTAAACCCGGGGCGTCAGTAGGTTTTTTATTTATCCTTCACTTTCTCCAGTACCGGATTAACAATGTAGCAGGAGGTAGGAAATGCTACGGGCCTCGCGCCTTCTAGGGGGCCGCACGCCTCCTAGGGGGGCCCCGCACCTAGGCTACATGGGTGACACTTTTTTTTATCTCTACAATTTTCCCCCGGACGGGAAAAATCAAGGGCCTCTTCTTCACATTTGCTACGGGCCTCGCACTGTTTTAATCCGGCCCTGACTTTCTCGCAATAGATACAGTTGGTGACTGTGTAGCATTCAAACTGAGGAAGTGTATTAGTTCAGGCATGACCAAGAGATATATAATAATAGTCTGCTAGTCTCAACAGCACTAAAAGGCAGTAGAGCTTAGGAAATATACAGTGACATTCACCTAGTCAGGACATCAATGGGGCTGTTTATATTGCTTTTCCAACGGTTCCTTCGTTAAAAATAGTCTCATCGATTACGTGTTGTAGGATTTCATGGATCTCGGTATCGTCCTCGTTTACTCCTCTGCTGTACACTGTGCTCTCTGTCTGACGAGCCATGTGGTTCTCTTCCCTGCTACCGACAGTGATCTCGTGATCTCGCGACTGCTGAGTTAGTTGTGTTCAGACCTGCACTGAGGAATACTGAGGTCGCATGGGATTGTCTCCCATACCCACGATGACCTGGCCAATTCTCGGAGATACTCCAGTTACCATGCGCGCCAACACATAACGTCATTTATTACCTTCTATAATTTCGCTTAATTAAATATACAGGGTGTTACAAAAAGGTACGGCCAAACTTTCAGGAAACATTCCTCACACACAAACAAAGAAAATATGTTATGTGGACATGTGTCCGGAAACGCTTACTTTCCATGTTGGAGCTCATTTTATTACTTCTCTTCAAATCACATTAAACATGGAATGGAAACACACAGCAACAGAACGTACCAGCGTGACTTCAAACACTTTGTTACAGGAAATGTTCAAAATGTCCTCCGTTAGCGAGGATACATGCATCCACCCTCCGTCGCATGGAATCCCTGATGCGCTGATGCAGCCCTGGAGAATGGCGTATTGTATCACAGCCGTCCACAATATGAGCTCTATCATGGAAAGTAAGCGTTTCCGGACACATGTCCACGTAACATATTTTCTTTGTTTGTGTGTGAGGAATGTTTCCTGAAAGTTTAGCCTTACCTTTTTGTAACACCCTGTATATGAAAAAGTTGTTTTTCATAACTCCAAATACTTCCTTTACATCTTTTTTATATTTATGGATAAAAATAATTATTTTCTTACTCATTGTGTATACAATGCAACAGAACTTTGTGATTAAAATTAGGTATCTTTTACAATTCCCACTGAAACCAAATTTAAATTGCAGCTAAACCTACAGTGATGAAATCTGGTTCATAAATGGGCATCATTATCTGAAAGTCCATTATTAAATGGCTTTATTGTATAATGGAATTTTGAGGTATCTAGGAAAACATCATCTATAGCCGAGTAGCTATTATTCATTATTATAGTGCGAAAATTAACTACCTGCGATAGATTATATGAACTAACTAATAATTCCAATATTACTTTACAGGGTAAGTTATTTAAAATAATATGTATTAATAGTAACACTAATTGATAAAATTGCGATGGAGCGCCCGCTCCAGTGGCAATCTCCTTACACGCCCCTCTTTGTCCTTTGCTCTTCCAACCTGCTTTTGCCCTCTATTAATTTTTAGTTTAAATTCCTTCAGTGTTTCCGGCCAAATAATTCAACACCTCTCTTGACAATTTATCCCAGTCCCTTATACCCTTTCCTACAACAGAAAATTTTCCTACACCCTTATGCCTGAAATCAAGTGCCAGCTTGTGGTCATGGTTAACCTTACTCTTCCAAGCACCCCTCTAAATTTTTCCACCAATATCTTTCAAAGCTTCATCACCAGTATAATAGGTCTTGTACATTCGCATGACTCTCTTCACCCTCCTTCTATCCTCCAATGAATCCCACTCCAGCTCCTTTATCATATAAGTTGCCAACTGTGTTTTGCGGTAATTTCCAAAGACAAATCTGTCTGTCCTCCACTGCACCCCCTCCATCTCCTGTATTTGAAACCCAAAATGTGGATCCCAAACTACACCACTATATTCCAGCAGTGGTCCGACCAAAGTTTTGTAACCTAATGCCCTTACTTCTAACCACCACACATGTCTTTGTTAACTACTTTTCTACTTCAAAATGCTAATAAAAGTTCAAATTGGTTCAAAGGGAGCAGAGTTTCCAGAGAGTATTATATGTACAATTACTGTAATGAGGTTTTCATTACTGAAATTTAACCGTGCAGCACAAGCTTCAAAATGTTGATCGAGATAATTCTTGCTGGTTCAACGCAAATTTAGGGAGCCTTGAGGACCAGTCACCACGCATGTGCCTTCCAGTATTAAATACAGCCTTAAGTGTTGCAACAAAGCAATTTTTAATTGTATTCTAGTGATCAAATATTGACAAAAGAATAGTTAGTATAGTCTGTAATGTAGGGTTACCAGAATTTTTTCTCCGAATCCGGGGACGCTTCAGAACTTTTTCATCAAAATCCGGGGACGCTTTTGGCATTTGTCCTAATGTTTCTGCAATTGGACATGGAGCTATCAAAAATTTTATAATAGACTCAACTTTTGTTCTATAACACGTGAGCTTGGGTTCGTTGAAATCCTTTATTAATCCATATGTGCAGTCCATTGATTTGAAACTGTGGTAATGCCACACAGTGTGAAAAGCTAATATTCAATGTTCGTTCATATCATTTTTATCTGGCATGATCGTCTTGAAAAACTGAGAGACTCTCGTGTCGTCCCTGACGCGAAGAAGTGAAGAACAACATTTTTGTGTCGTTTAGTATCCACATGTTCTGTAATGGAGGTTCTTCCACCACTGTTAACGGCTAATAATACTTCACATAACGAACAAAACCCGGTGCTCTCATATTTTCCTCGCCTAATAAATGGAAAGTCCCTCAGCCTTCCATCACTAACCACACATTTTCTTTTCTTAGATGAAGAAATCGTTAAATCACTAAAACCATAGGAACAAAACAACTTGTGTGAACTCGGGCTTCACCACAACAACAAGCAAAGTTCACAACAGAGACAGAGTGACAGTTCACAACGCGCAGCAATTAGAATATAGCTTGGCGTCCAAGACGCAGCATCAATTTTCTTTTATTCCTAGGCACGTACAAAAAAAGTGCACTTCGTATTTCTTTCTCTAAACGAATGCATTAGCAAATCTGGGCTTTTAAAAAACTTTCCACTGATTAAAATAAATTTCTGGGGCAACAGCAAAAATTCGGGGACATTGCGGGGACGAAATCTGTCCGGGGACAGAGAGCTAAATACGGGGAGTGTTCCCGGCAAACGGGGACATCTGGTAACCCTACTGTAATGTATTTGCAACAGTGGGACGCGGCAACCTAAATTCGGAGAGGCTCAGCTCTTTGATTAGTGATAAGCATTTGTTAATCAAGCTGTAAACATTACACCAATAATTTTTATATATGTCAGTAAAGTAATGTTAGTAATGTGTCCTTATTGTCTACACACATAATACTGCACACTTCACCTAAGAGAGGCTCCATCCAATCATTGTTTCAATAAGTGGGTTACAGGCCAAAGAACTCGAAACTCTATGGGTTGCATTCTCTATTTGAAGGGTGTTATTTTATCTGAATAGGAGGGATGAGTAGTTTTTTTTTTCAGTTTCGAAAATAGGTAATAAATTTAAAAAATGTTGGAACCTATGTGCTAGACCTGTGGTTCCCAGTTAATGGTACGCCTGAACCAAGTGTACGTGATGTTGTTTCAAGGGGTACGCGTCTTAATTTATCGGCTAAGGTAATCGTTGAGACAAGGAAATGTAGTATCAAAAGAAGTGGAAGTAAAAATTGGTGTGCCACAGGGTAGTGTATTTGGACCATTGCTATTCATTATTCTAATGAATAAATGTGTTGATTGTTTACTATCTCAAATTAGATTGTTTGCAGATGACATAATGCTGTATAAAAGAATCAAAACGATAGAGGATTGTAAACAGTTGGAGGGTGATCTGGACAGGATATCTAATTGGGTTGGAATGAAGATAAATGCAAAGAAGAGTCAGCTTATTAGATACACAAATAAAAAACAAAAGGTTAATTATGAATATAAGGTGGGGAAAGAATTGCTTGCTGAAGACTTGAAATGTAAATATCTTGGAATTACTTTTGATAACAAACTTAACTAGGCAGGACATATAGGACAGGTGGTAGGAAAAGGTTTCAAAGTTCTGCACTTGTTGGAGAGAGTGATGAGGGGATGTACGAGAGAAGTAAAGGAAAATTTTGGTCAGACCATTGCTCGAATATGGTAGTGTAGTATGGGACCCTCATTTTACGTATCAAATACAGGAGTTGGAGAGGGTGCAAAAAAGGGCTGCTAGATTTGTTTCTGGAAATTATCGCAGATTGCAATCAGTGACGGATATGATAAAGGAGCTGGAATGGGATTCATTGCAAGACAGGAGGAGGATGAGGAGGGTCATGGGAGTGTACAGGGCGTATACTGGCGATGAGGCATGGAAAGATATTGAAATAGGTAGGAATAGTAGTGCATGGAAGGGAAAAGATGACCATGACCACAAGCTGGCACTCGATTTCAGGCACAAGGGTGTGGGAAGATTCTCTTTTTTAGGTAAGGGTATCAGGGATTGGAATGAGTTAGCAAGAGAAATGATGAATAATTTACCGAAAACTTTGAAGGAATTTAAAGATATAATTTGTAGAGGCCAAATGTAGGTAGGTGCAGGATAGGGGGAAGATGAGTGTGTAGGGAAATTGTCACCGGAGCCTGTGCTCCATTGCAATTAAATTAAATTAAATTGAAAATGAAAAACAATTATACAAACATTACTATTATAAATTATTTTAAGGCAGTGAATTGTATTTCTATAATGAAGTAGTTGTGCAAAGCACTCGACCGTCATTAACGCATAGGCGCAGGGAGCCATAAGAGGTACGCGAGGTTAACTCTTTCGAGAAAAAGTAATTTTGAACCACTGCTCTAGACACTGTGTGAAAATAACCGAAACTTTGTGTAACTACCATTGTGTTTATACAGTCCAACAAGGGTAAAACTGCGTAATGTTCGTTTTAGTTGATAATACATTTCGTAGCTATATTTTATGCATGCTGTTAAAACCTTGTGGTTTATTACTGTGTATTTTAGCTGTGCTATCAGTAACAAACAGGATGCCAGCCAGGTGCGGTGATCCTGTGACCACACCTTCCTTCCGCGCAGGTCGGTGGTCACCAAGAGGCTCTGCGGTCGAGCTGCTGCTATTTAATATTAGCTGCCATCTACCTGTAGTGGAACATGTAGCTCAGGGGCATTTTCCTTATGAACATCGACTTACATTTTAGAGTAATAGCCTAATAATATACGATGAAAGGTTGCTTTAAAAAAGAACTTGATTAGCATCATCTCCTACGCTATCCCGATAATTCTCACTCTACCCACTTATTGACAATTTAACGGAGCATGACCACATGTACTGCCACACAATGGCTTTATGATCACATAAATCTTCTTGTGATGAGTTTTTCATGACCAATCCCTTTTAAGGGACCATAAATACAGCCAGGGTGACAATGGCTGCCCAATGACGAGTTACCCATGCGTCTTCGTAATATTCAGCGTTTACCTTCAAACCTCTTCTTACCCTCCATTCCCCTCACCCGGGACCTTACAAATTAGCTTCCCCTTACCAAAAAAAAAAAAAAAAAAAAAAAAAAAAACAGAAATGTCTTGGGTTCAATTAATCAAAGTATCTACAAGTTCAATATCACTGAAGGATTACAGTTCCCGAAAAATGACATCTCCAGCAGGTCATTCGCCACCGGAAATAAAATTCGAGTCCAGGCGCTCCCTATTTATTTTAATATTCACGGGTTTGCTGTTACTGAGGGCTACAGGTGAGCTCTGAATTTTATTAAACAAATTCTATACGTGTTAATTTTTCTGAAAGTTATCCGAAGGGTCTCACAATACCAACTTAAATTTATTCGGGTTTGCAAAACTCATTTATTTTTGAAATAAATATATAGAGGGTGTTACAAAAAGGTACGGCCAAACTTTCAGGAAACATTCCTCACACACAAACAAAGAAAATATGTTATGTGGACATGAGTCCGGAAACGCTTACTTTCCACGTTAGAGCTCATTTTATTACTTCTCTTCAAATCACAATAAACATGGAATGGAAACACACAGCAACAGAACGTACCAGCGTGACTTCAAACACTTTGTTACAGGAAATGTTCAAAATGTCCTCCGTTAACGAGGATACATGCATCCACCCTCCGTCGCATGGAATCCCTGATGCGCTGATGCAGCCCTGGAGAAAGGCGTATTGTATCAGGGATTCCATGCGACGGAGGGTGGATGCATGTATCCTCGCTAACGGAGGACATTTTGAACATTTCCTGTAACAAAGTGTTTGAAGTCACGCTGGTACGTTCTGTTGCCGTGTGTTTCCATTCCATGTTTAATGTGATTTGAAGAGAAGTAATAAAATGAGCTCTAACATGGAAAGTAAGCATTTCCGGACACATGTCCACAAAACATATTTTCTTTGTTTGTGTGTAAGGAATGTTTCCTGAAAGTTTGGCCGTACCTTTTTGTAACACCCTGTACATATATATATATAGTGATTGCCGGAAAGGTTTTTTTTTTTTTTAAAAAATGTCTCATTCTATAGATGATTTTAGCCCTCTGGCCAGGGATTCTGGAGGGAGCGGATTCAAATCTCAGTCCGTTTATCCGTTCAAAACTTGAAGTCTGCAACTTATTCCTTTAAATACCTTAATTATACGTGGTGAAGTTCTTGGCCTCTTCAGTGTTTGTACAGAGCGTGGTTGGTCAGCGGTAACGGTCTTGCCTCGCCTTCAGAACGGCGAGTGTTAGAAAAACCGTCCCGCCGGCAAAATCTAGGTTTTCCATTGTTACCCAAATCACTGCAGGTGATTTCCGGGATGATTCCTTCAAATTCATTGCTCCACTCCCTTCCGGACTATAATGACCTCACCGTCGAAGAGGCGTAAAAACAGAAGAAAATAAGTGTATCTCTCAGGTAATGAGTAGTAAAGTAGGTAAAGTACCACAATATGTAAATATTTCACTATATTCTCCTAGTCAATATGATATATACCTAAATGGATTTCAATCTTCTACCATATTCAATGACTTGAGAAACTACAGTGCTGAAACAAGTTAAAATTTGATTAATTGACTTTCGGGTTATGCCGCGTTGTTTATTTCATTACCTGAGCTTTCGGCTGGTATCCTCCAGCCTTCGTCAGAGATACTGTTTATGTTGACATACCATAGCGCCAAGCATCGCGGAGTAAAAGGCCGCTATCGTCGTTGATGTTGTTGGTATTTTTTTAAATTTCTGCTGCCTCTTTCACCCGTCGGGGCCACCACTGGTCTTCTCTCCACAGTAGCCTCGTTTCTTGAAATTTTATTTCATGCCCGGTATTAATAGCATGGTGGACTACGGCGGATTTGTCGCTGTTGTTATATTTGTAGTGGCGGATATGTTCTTTAAGTCTCTCCGCCACAGTGCGACCTGTCTCGCCGATGTAAACACTGCCACAGCTGCAGGGGATTTCGTAAACACCCATAAGCTGGTGTGGGTCTAATCTGTCTTATACCTTTGTCAGTGACTGACCAAGTTTGCAGTTAGCCTTATATACTATTCGCACCTCCACCCGCTTTAACAGTTTCCCAATCCGGTATGTGATACCCTGTATGTATGGGAGACAGGCGAATTTTGTTGGCACATTAATATCATGGGATAAATTGACGTCTCCCATTGGTTTTTTGGGTCTTAAAACCCTTCAGATGTCAGATTCACTATAGCCGTTGGCTCGGAATATTTTTGTGAGTGTCTCCATTTCTTTATTCAGACTTTCTGAGTCACATACTGTCTTAGCTCTTAAGTTGAGTGATGTTAATACGCCTCTCTTCGTTGCCGGATGATGGTGCGACATGGCTTGCAGATACCTATTAGTGTCGGTCGCCTTGCGATACACAGTATGACAAAAATGCCACAGCCATAGTGAACTGAATTCTTGGGTGGGCACTATTCAGGTGGTTTAAGAACTCTTGCAAACTCTCCTTACCGTGAGGCCAGATGACAAAGGTGTCATCAACGTAACGGATCCACTTTGTGGGTTTCAGGCGCGCGTTGTTAAGCACCTTTATCTCGAATGATTCCATAAATATGTTGGCGCTCGTTGCTATGTCAACATAAACAGTATCTCTGACGAAGGCTGGAGGATACAAGCCGAGAGCTCAGGTAATGAAATAAACAACGCGGCATAACCCGAAAGTCAATTAATAATGAACAAAGATGGCCGTGGAAGTCTGAGGAATCAAGTTAAAATTTGACTGAAGTCGGCCGCGTGGCTCATGACGTCAGTGGTTCGACTAGCGACGAGGCCGAGGATTTTAGTCGAAGCTAAGACGTTCGAAACGGTCCGTCCAGGGCCATTCAGCGCGCTATCAGATGAGTGCCGTGGAGGACCCCGTCGCCTCCATCTCTAGTGCCAAAGGGCAACCATGAGTACGGAGCTCTATCTCCATGAATCCTGCGGGTAACAGCTGCAGAGCTGAAAGAACCCTGTAACAAAAAATAATGGAATATATATCTAAATATACAGAGTGTCCAAGAATGAAAGGACAATCCTGCCACCGCACGTTGGTCACATACTGGCCTACTATATCACAAGATTATACTTTCGTAAAAGTCTCGTTAGTTTCGGGTTATTTACTTTTTATTTTTGTTTGGAACATGTGACTTTGTTCAGTTTATTCCATGTCATTAACAAATTAAAAGTTTTTCAAACCTGTATTTTTTTTTTTTAATTTACTCAAGTATGTTTGAGTCATTTGAAATAATGTTCTTTTTTCTCTTAAAACGTTAAAAAAACCGTAGAAAAATCTTTCAAAATCATGATCATCATTTTTTATATTACTTGTTGAACTACAATAAAACAATCATTTTAAAAGAAGTATAAAATAATTATACCAATTAAGATTTTTTATAAGGTTTTTAAAATGTTTTAAGAGAAAAAGAACATTGTTTTACATTACTCAAATATCTTTGAATAAATTAAAAAAAGAAAACAGGATTCAAAAGTCTTTTATCGTAGAAAAGGCGTGGAATAAACTAAACAAAGTCACATGTTTAAAAAAAAAATCAATATCTCGAAATGGTGAGATTATTACTAAAATAAAATTTTGTTGTACAGTAGGGCATGGTGTAGCCTACATGTTTGCGGTTGCATTCCAGTACACCCTGTGCGAACAAAGACGCTTCGACCACTCGGTCAGTGGATTATTTTGTGTCTGTGGTAAAAGCTTGCCTGATACGACTAATGTATGCGTATAGCGACTAGAGAGTGCATCACGGTAATGATTATTACTGATGAAACAAATCGAATCACCGTCTGGCCATCTAGATTAGTGTTTTCGATGGTTTCTTAAAATTACTCCAGACAAATAGCGCGAGGATTCCTTTAAAAGGGCAAGGCCAAAATCCTTCCCGTTCCTTGCCCCAATTCTTTCCCGATTCTAATTACCTCAACGTCAACGAGGCGTAAAGTCATAAGCAAAATAATAATAATAAAAATACTGTATTAGTTTGTGTGAACTACCGCAAAACACAATCAGTAATTGAAATGATACAGGAGCTGGATTGGGATTAATGAAAGGTAGAAGGGGGTCGAAGAGAGTTTTGGAAGTTGTAGCATAAATATATGGAGGAGAAGTGACGTTAAATCGGCGAAGCAGGCTCTAAACTCTCCCGCATGGCGGCAGCAGCGGTATTGCGCTTCCAAACATTGCGATGTTCCCAGTATATCCCGAAAACTAAGCAAGATATCGAAAAATTTTATTCTTTATTTTCGATTTGTCTCGTCGTGTTACATAAGAATCGATCATTAAATTTGACTTTTGCGAAATTTTTCTTCTCCATTTCAACTCAAGAAACCTCACTTTTGATACAGTATATCTCTAGAACTAGGTGAGATATCGAAAATTTTTATTCTTTATTTTTCATTTGTCTCGTCTTTTTAAATAAGAATCCATCATCAAATTTGACATTGACCAATTTTTTCTTCTGAATTTCAACCAAAACCATTTCACATTTGGGACAGAATATCTCGAAAACTAAGCAGGATATCAAAAAAATTTATTCTTCATTTTTTATTTGTCATATCGAGTTACATAATAATCCATCACCAGATTGTGGCGTCACGTTTATCCTAGAGTCCCCTTGAGGTTTTTGTACATATTCCCCGTGTCTGTATGGAAGCGGCCATGCCCCCTCCACTCTGGCCATGCCCCCCCCCCACTCCTCCACCGCCCTGTTTCACTTCAATGCGTGGTGAAGGTCTCTTGCGTCGTCTCCATATATTTCCTTCCTCCATGGCGGGCGCTGCCAAAGAATAATACAACTAGTAAGAGAGATGTGTGTAATCGCTGTGAGACAAAAGAGAGCACCGACTGTGTTAAGCTTGCGAGAGATTTTATTATTTTGACTATCTGGTTTTGAATAAAGGTTTCATGTTATTAGTGTACCATATATGTGTGGTTTTTCTTGTTTTAGTAAATATTATGTTCACCTATATGCATTACATTAATATGCACAACTGCCGAAACAAATAAATGGAATCATCGGCAGTTTATAACCTGGCTTTCCTGGTAAGGTTGTAAAGAATATAGCCGGGTTATATTTGGCGACCCAGTACCAGAATTTACGGGTGTTAATTACTACTAATGAGCATAGCACCCTAAACAACTGGAATCCTCTGATGACGCAGTGGCAGCGGTGAGTTTCAGATTTTCATTCTACGCAGCGCGGCAAGTAGAGAACATTATTTCATTTACAAATTCTGAGGTGGCAGTAATCATCAGTCATATAAAGAAAAAAGAAAAGAAAAGTAATTAAAATTTGGACACTGAGTAAATGACGTACAGTAAAGAACTTGAAACTGAAGCAGTTATTGTTGTTGAAAGTCTTTCTTCAGTAGTAAATTAGTTATTTTTTGATAAGTAGTGAGTAGTGTATAGTAAAGCAGTTAAATATGGAGTAGTGATTTTTGCTGTGGGGATTGGCTCTCTTGAGTAGTAACACTTTTGTTGTTGCTTGTAAAATATGTATTGTATATAATAATTGTATGACACTAGCCAGAATGAGTGCTGAAGGTAATTTGGGAGAATTTGAAGGTAGTGTTTCCAAAAGAGAGCACGGAATGTGTTAAGCTTGCGAGACGTTTTGTTATTTTGGCTATCTGGTTTTGAATAAAGGTTTCATGTTATTAGTGTACCATATATGTGTGGTTTTTCTTGTTTTAGTAAATATTATGTTCACCTAAATGTATTACATTAATATGCACAACTGCCGAAACAAATAAAAGGAATCATCGGCAGTTTATAACCTGGCTTTCCTGATAAGGTTGGAAAGAATATAGCCAGGTTACAAATTGTACAAGATTTATGATGGTATTGAAGCTGGGAGGGACATTGGTCAAAAAATGAGGAATTTTACAATCACTGGAAGCAATCACTATGACTACAAGCTGGAATTCGATTTCATAGATATATTAAAAGGAAAGGTGGTCTATGGATACGAGATTCATGACGCATATTACCAGGGAGATAATAATTTACACAGAAATAAATTAATATTCTTATATGGCAGAGGTACTGGGGAGGGGAAATTACAGTCAAAAAACTTAGAATATAAATTAATAAGAAGAAAAGGGAATATGTGAGGGGAAGTTGTCACCAGAGCATACACTATTTCGCAATTTCAATCATGTAGAATTAAACCAGGCACAGTGCAGCGCGCTCCGTCTGTTTCAGGTCTTGGCGGTGATCAGTCGCCTGCTTGCCGCCTGCTGCTCGGTGTTGGCTGTTGGCGAGCCGCCTGAAGGCTACCCTGTTGAGTCCTCGACGCCGGTCGGTGTCGACGGTGAAACTGCTGCATCGTACGAAACACCACAGTACGGGCAGACTGGACCAGCTTGCCCAGGAATTTGCAACTGTGTTGAGAATAACAGCACGGTGATGATCGACTGTCAACACCGAGGCCTGGTACAGGTGCCACGGTTGGACTTGAAGCTGCGAATCGTGAAAATGATCTTTTCCAAGAATTCCATCACAACACTTGACGAAACATTCGTACGGGATGTACAGTATGTTTTGTTTAAACTTTTTTATTATAGTCATACTGCAAATATTGACGCAGATAACCATATACAGATACAGGGTGAGGCATAATAAAGAGCGATTTTTAAAAGGCTGTTAAGTAAAAATACTTCGTTAAAAATACTTTTTCATATCATAGTCATAAAATACATGAAAAAGCATTTTCTGCAATAGTAAAACATTGGTTATTTTTTGAAGATAACTCCGGTAAGATGGCGTCCATTTAGACACACACATTCATCCAGGCGGGCCTTGAAGCTGAGCGACGAGGTCTTCTCTCAATGACAACTCATACACGTTCGATGTTTTCAGGTGTGCGTACAGTTTTTGATCTCCCAGTTTTCTTCTTTGTCGTTGACCCCATCTCTTCAAAGTTCTCAAACCACTTTTTAACCGTACAGGCAGATGGCACCGGCCAATTTTGATTAATGTTGAAGTGGTTGCGGAATGCACGACGTGTTAGCTGGTACGAACTACCGATTTGATAAAATGCTTTGACAGTGTACGCATGATGTTGTGGGGTCCAGCGCTTCATTATGACTGATCCTATTTCGCGTCCAACTTAACTGACGCTATCCCATCCACCTCTCTCCAGCGCAGCTTGATTCGCGCGCTTTTTAAAATCGCTCGATATTATGCCTCACCCTGTATTTGGCAAAGCACCTTCCGTATTACCTACTACAGGGCGTTTCAAAAGAATATACGTATTACAAAGTATTCTTTTGTCAAAACTATCGATCGCTGCGCCCCGGATCGGCTATTGGAGAAACGAATAAATAGTCTAGTTTATTTAATAGCCGCTAGATGTCAGTCGTCTTGTGTTATTCTTGGTAACCGTCATATGTTTAAAATGGCTACTCCACAGCAGAAATCCTTCTGTGTTATCGAGTTTGCGAAGTGCAATTCCGTGATTACAGTGCAAAGACGTTTCAGGTTGAGGTACCAAATGCATCCTCCGAATGGGTGGAACATTCGTAGATGGTATCGACAGTTTGTTGATACCGGATGTATTTGTAAAGGAAAGAGTCCTGGCCACCCTCGTGTTTCTGAGGCACATGTTGCACGAATTCAAACTGCTTTCCAACTCGTCGTGCCAGTCGGGAGTTACAACTACCTACAACAACAATTTGGCGTGTATTGAGACGTCGGTTGGTTATGAAGCCGTACAAGTTACAGTTGTTACAAGCTCTGCGTCCTGATGACAAACGGAAACGTGTGGCATTTTGTAACGAGATTAATGATGCTATTGACAATGATAACACTTTCGCACAACGCATCGTTTTCAGTGATGAAGCGACTTTCCATGTTAGTGGTCAGGTAAACAAACACAATGTTCGAATTTGGGGTCTACAGAACCCACATGCAGTCATTGAACATGTACGAGATTCGCCTAAAGTCAATGTGTTTTGTGCTATATCCCGATCATCTGTTTATGGCCCATTCTTCTTTGATGGAAACACGGTTAACGGTCAGCAGTATCTCGCTATGTTACAAAACTGCTTGTTTCCGAGGCTGCACGAAGACAACTTCATTTTTCAACAAGACGGGGCACCCCCTCACTGGAGTCGCCAAGTGGGTGAATATCTGAATGAAACTCTACCGAACCGTTGGATTGGTCGTCAAGGAGCTGGCGACTTAGCATGCATCAGCTGGGCTCCACGGTCACCGGATTTGACACCCTGTGACTTCTTCCTCTGGGGTTTCTTTAAAGACAACGTTTATGTACCACCACTCCCACAGAACCTTGAGGACTTGAGGAGCCGGATCCGTACTGCGTAACATCAGTGACGAAGGAATTTGAGTATCGATGTGATATTGTTCGTGTAGCTGATGGAGGACATATTGAACATCTGTAATCTGAAGTTTAGAGGTTCGTAAATATGTGCGTAAAGTTTCATATTCTTACGTCTTACAGTTTAATAAATATATGCATTCATAATATGTATATTCTTTTTGAAACACCCTGTATTTTAGGTCCTGTTCCGTTTCAAATAAAACAGTTTGTTATTTAATTAGTTCTGGAATTTTAAAATAAAAAGTTTCTAGTTATTTGAATACATTTCCAAGGGTAATGATGAATAATTTACCAAAAACCTTGAAAGAATTTAAAGCAGAAATTTGTAGATGGCAAAAATAGTTTGGTATGGGGAAATTGGGTGCGTGGGGGAATTATCACGGAGCGTGCGTAACATCGCAATTAAATTGAATAGAATAACAAATAATTGTACATATTCATTTTATTCAATATTAATCAATAGAGTACGGTATTGAAATAGGATTCGTCATATACACTTTACAATTTTACAGTTAATTATATAACATTAATAATGTTCGAAATTGAGATTATATTAAAATCCTCAGATTTATACGGACATATTGCAGTGATAAATTCCATAGTTCTAATTCTGAATTTATTTATTCCCAAGAATTTCACAGAATTTAAGATAGATTGCTTATTAAGTATATATCAAAGTGGTGTGTTTTTTTCTAAGTTAAGAGATAACTTGTTGGCATTATACCAGTCTATAAGCAGATTTAACTCTGATGAGAACATCTTATCATTTGAAATTATAGCAGAATTTACTTTTACACACAGATCGTCAGCATACTTATAACATCTGGAATTCCCATTTTCCATAATTGATATATAGAATAAACAGCAGAGGTCCAAGATTAGATCCCTGAGGAGCACCATGTCCTAGCTCCGTAAGATTAGATATATTGTTATTGAATGAGACCACTTGTGACCTATTACTGAAATATGTCTTAATTAACTTGGCTGCCTTATCATCAAAACCTAAGTGTTTAAGTTTTAGTAGTAAAATTTCTTGAGACGCAATATCAAATGCCTTACACAAATCAAGGTCCTCAAGACTGGCCTCCATAAAAGTTGTTACTGTGTCACACGTTGAACTATTTTTCCTAAAACCTAACTGGTTGTTAGAGAGAAGATTATTTAGTTCAAGGCATTTGAAGGTTTGGAGATTGATGAGCTTTTCATTAACCTTTTACATAATTGGGACAATGGATATTGGCCAATAATTAAAGAAGGATTTTTTATCACTCTTTTTATAAGCTGGTATCACTTTAGATACCTTCAGCTGTTCTGGAAAAACTCCACTATCAAAGCAGCCATTTACAATCCCTGTCATCATTTCTGGTATAAAGTAGCTACTAGGCTTGACAATTTCTGAGTTTAGGTTATAGACATCCATTGATTTACTATTTTTTAATGAAATTATTGCAGTCATGGAGGAAGGAATATATGAAGACGAAATAACGCTAAATATGTGAAACCTAATATAAAAACTCGTCTCCTACTGCGCATGCTCGGTGCAGTGGCGTAGCTAGGTCAACAAGGGCCCCGGTTCAAAACATTTATTTTGGGCCCTCAGGCCAGATGGGCGACCTTTTTTTTGCTTTGTGTGCTGGTAGGGGCCCCCTGAACTGAGGATGGAAAAAAAAAGTTGCCAGTTTGCCGTGAAGGCTCGTGCGCTCTCTAAACTGCCCTTGAGGGCCCCTAGAGGTGCGCTTAGGGGCCCCTTGAGGTATGCGGGAGGCCCCCTGAGCGTGAGGGCCCCGGTGCACTGCACCGCCTAGCCCCATAGTAGCTACGCCCCTGGCGCGGTGGCTATAGGAATAACACCAAAACCATTCGGCTGTTTGCATTGTGTCTGCTGCTGAGAATATTTCATTTTCTAATATTCTGAAGTTTTCTATAATGCCAAGTTGTGTTGCATACGTTTGCACAAACAGACAAGATAGGAAACAACCTTGAATAACATTAGATAATTGAGTCACATTGTAATTATTGTTCTTGAAGTGCCTGATAGGTAATTGCAACATTAGAGCCTCAACAGGATAATGTCGTTCTCAAATATTTGTTGGTGTAGTGTAGACAATCAGCATAATAGAGAATATGAAAATGGACAAATAACAGGGAGGGAAAATTTAGAGGCCTGGTTTAGGTGCTAATTTAGCAATATTAATTCACAAAATCAAAAAATTGCAATTTTAACCACATCAGAATGCATACTTTGCGTGTAATCTAAAATTATGTAATAAACCTGCAATGATTCAAAGATATTAAAGCCAGTGGGTGATGGTGTAAGAGTTGTTTGTATTCCCATAAAATGTATTGTACAAAAATATATTTAGACTTTTATCTCTTAAACTTGTATGTACAATTTTAGAGACAATTGACCGAGGAAGATATGTGAGGCAATGGACTTTCCTCCCGTGAAATATGTTACTGTAATTTTTAATATGGCATCTTAGGTTGGCAAGACACGCGAAGAAGGAAGAGAGATAAATAATAGTATTACTCTGTTTGATTCCTGAGAAACATTCATAAATAAATAACGCCGAGGTAAACTGCGTTCATTTTTATTATTATTTGTTTATCAGTCCCTGCAACATTTTACCATTCCATACTCAATCTAAATAATATTTCAATATAAATTATAATATCGTATCCCAATATCCTTAATACATCTGTAATAATATTATCCACACTCTCTGCTTTATGCTCTTTATCTTAATTCTTCCCAATTTTCTTAAGCTCTATCTCAACTGGCTTGATTCTACATAAGAATATAGGCAAGCTCCTGTTCTGATTAATTCCCTCCCATCTTATGATGTCAGTCCCTAATGGTCTCATGAATAAGTGGTCCCCCTACGTTAATAATATTCTTCATAAACTCGCACTGAGCTTCTCTTTGTCCTCTATTGTGTCTTATTTAGTTGTCTGAAGTATTCTCTGCTGCATTTCTGTTTTCTGTAAGTACTTTGTTCTCTTCTTACCAATCTTAACTCTAGTTCTGTTCTTAATTTTTTTGGACTAAATATTTTTTTTTTCTAATCTTTTCACTCAGTTGGAGTTCTTCACACACATACTGAACTTACTTTGACATCCAAATCAATTCTGAAATATGCACATTTTTACAAATATAATTCTAGCTGCCTTCAGTCAGTGGCGTAGCTAGGGCAACAAGGGCCCCGGTGCAAAAAAATTTATTTTGGGCCCTGAGGCCAGACGGGCGATATTTTTTTTTTTTGCTTTGTGTGCTGGTAGGGGCTCCCTGAACTGAGGATAGGGGCCCTTGAATTGTTCTTGAGGGGCCCCTGAGCAGTAGTTGGGGCCCTCCCTGAGCAGCGAGCGAGGGCCCTTAGTAAGGGGTTCCTGTGTTCTCTCTCAGGGGCCCCTTAGACGACGGTAGAGCTAAAAAAAAAAAAAATCTCCAGTTTGCCGTGAAGGCTCGTGGGCCCTCTAAACGGCGCTTGAGGGCCCCTAGAGGTGCGCTTAGGGGCCCCTTGAAGTATGCTTGGTGGCCCCCTGAGCGTGAGGGCCACGGTGCACTGCACCGCCTAGCCCCATAGTAGCTAAGCCCCTGCCTTCAGTCTTGCCAACTTACTTACTAAAACCACTCACATTCATCATCATTGCTTCATGATAAATTATTCCTACTGTAGAAACCTCACAATGTTATAATCAGGTATTGTTAGGAAGACATCCAACAGTTTCTGTCCTCAAGTGTTCTGTTCCACCATTTTTCTGAACACTTCTTCCCTTAAAAATGTATTATCCAATCTCTCGTCTCTTTGGTTTTTGACCTTATTTCCTGTCAAGACCGCACGTGTGAATCTTACTCTGCCCTATTAGGCTAATCTCTGACTTATGAATAAGAAATTAGTTTCTCCCCTAGAATCTAATCTTGGTCAGTATTTCGTCCAGTACTGTAACTAAGAAAGACACTAATTTGCGTATGTCGCCCCCCAGTAAGCCATCAACGCGATAAATGAAAACCAGTGAACTGTAACCCTCCACCAGTTCTTTATATCTGCTGTGCGCCCTACAACCTTCTGGATGGAATCGTTTGTTTAGCACTCCTTTCGTAAATCCTAACTCTACCCCTATAGCTATTTATGGACAGGGGCGTAGCTACCATAGGGCTACGCGGTGCAGTGCAACGGGGCCCCTACGGTCAGGGGACCCCCAAAGGTACTTCATGAGGGCCCCAAGCGCACCTCTGGGAGGCCCCAAGCGCAGTTCACAAGGCCCACGAGCCTTCACGACAAACTGGCGACCTTTTCTTTTTTTACCTCTTCCGTCGTCAAAGAGGCTCCCTGAGACACAGGAAGCCCCTCGCTAAGGGCCCTCACTGCTGAGGGGATGTCCCCAACCACTGCTCAGGGGGCCTTAACAACTATTCAGGGGGCCCAAAAGCACAACTCAGGGGCCCCCAGCCTCAGCTCAGGGGGTCCCTACCAGCAACACAAAACAAAAAAAAGGTTACCCATCTGGTCTGAGGGTCCAAAATAAATTTTTTGCACCGGGGTCCTTGTTGACCTAGCTACGCCACTGTTTATGGATTGTGTATCTATAAGAAACTATAAACCTCGTTTACATTATTTTATATTACTAACGTTTACTGGCAGCAGTCTTATAATTTACTATGCCGTAATGATACTATCGCTCTTACCCTCGTTTTTGTAATACTGCTTTTAATACTTTTTATGCATCTTTATCAATTTCTCTGAAATTTTGGATCCTCATACTATGTACCCCTTCAGTCACCTATTTAGACCATTTACTAGAAGGTTCTAACGTAATACTGGCACAATTCCAAACCCATCGCATCAGTAAGTGGCTTCCCTCAGAACTTTAGCTAACAAATCAGAACGCAGGATCCTATCCCTTCTGTTTATGTATAGTCCATGCTTATTAAAATTCTATGTACCGACGGTGTCTATCGGACAATCCACATGAAAGTATCTGTTTGATTTCCAGCCTGGTATGCCATGTCACCAAATTGCTCAGGTAACTCTTTAAGATGCTATTTTCCCCACCTTCTTAAATCATTACCATATATCCTTGGGAAGGCTACTTCACAGGGTCAGAAATCATTAGATTTGCCCAAAAAATGACTAGCAATCTGGATGTCTGTCAATAGAACCTTAAGAGGATATGAATCCATTTATTTAATCTGCAAAAACGATGACACCAGCTATTAGTAAGAAGTGATTTTCACCGGCATACGATTACGTTCCGCGAAAATAAAAAAGCAGGAAATTTTTTGTATTGGTATTTGGAGCAATTGATTTAGCACCAGTAGCGACTGAATTTATTTGGCTTATTAATGATTCCGCCGATTCAGATAATGACTATGACCCCCATCCTTCTTCTCAGATTACTAGGCGAATTAGAACTTATCAGCCTGAGCTTCAACCCTCTGCGACTGCCGTTTGGTCCTATACTGAGGTCTACCTCCCTCAAGACACTATTGATGCTCGGCTGTGGGTTGCAACACATCGAGCCAGACATGTTCAGCGAGCTGCCAGCTCTCGAGGTTATCGACCTAATAGGCAACAACATAACTACTCTCACCGTAGAGGTGAGTGACGTCAGACATTTAACAAAAATTTTCTGCTGCATATGGCACTATTTATTTATTTTCCCATATACAACATAGCCCAGCACCTAGTATTATTTATTTATTTTATTTATTTATTTTCCCATATACAACATAGCCCACCACCTAGTATCTAATCTGGGACCTTATTTCCATTCTTTTACATTTACATATATTTGTATCTTATATATATATATATAACGTATTAACATATAAACAATGAATGCAAGAAAATTTTAATTCAATTTCCAATATCTATTACATCTACTGTTATTAAACAGAATGGGTACCACACCACTACTACATCTACTACTACTGCTATTGTCCCTAATATTACTACTACTACTACTAATACCATTACTACTACTACTAATACCACTATTACCACCACCAATTGTCACAGCCGAACTTCTGTCCACTAATGTTCATTTTCCTTGGTGTTGAGTGCGCTCCAAAGGTAGAGTCCCCTGGAACCGGCAGCAAAGTCAGCCGCCCAGGCCATCAAGAGTTGACCTCCTGGAATACCAAGACGGCCCCAGCTGTCGCTCAGAAGACGGCATTCTCTGGAGCACACTGAAGTTCCTCCGACGATTGATGTTGCTCATTGTCGTAGGATATCTTCCGTCAATCCGGTGTTGATATAGCCAGATTTCCAGCATCATTGTTCCCTCTGCAGTTGTTTATGGAATTAGCTTCCTCTATTCCACGATTTGTAATTGTGTTCTCATCTTCTGCTATCTGTGGCCTTTGATTTAGCTCGGCATTTTTCCTTCTTATAAATTTCTCCTTCCAAAATTTTGAGGCTAGATCAGCTGCCTCGTCCAGCAAATGCCACAAACTTTCGTTGCACAGTATGTCAAATATTCTCCTACCTTCCAGCCGAGCTTGTTGGTTTTCTCTCAAACTGGCTGTTATTTCACATTCCCATACCACGTGCTCCGGCGTACTCTATTCACCACATTTGCACCTGCCTGAGTTCACAATATTTCGACTTCGGAGCCAGCTATTGTATGGCCTGTGACCTGTAATGTAGTGCACCAATCCGGGAGAGGGTTGAAGGTACTTCAACTTTAACCTCTCCTCTACGGATGGGAATATATCATAGGCTCTTTGACCTGTTTCACTGTTGTTCCATTCTTGTTGCCATTCTGCCAATAGAAGCTTCCGAATATGCATCTCCGATGTTGCTTCGCTGCCTACAATTTCTGCTACCTTATCTTGTTTCCCTTTTCTGAGCCAGTATATGGCACCCCGTTTCCTTACTTCAAGGTCCAGTGGCCATACACCAATGTCAACGGTTAATGAATTTATTGCCACGGTTCTGTATGCTCCTGTCAATCTTAAAAGTATTCCTCGTTGGACATGTCTGATTCAGTCTTTTAGTTTTATTTTTCTTAGATGCTTGCCCACACACTTGCTGAGTAGCCCACTGAAGAGGATAAAATTGCGTCATGGTATTGTCTTATTGTTTGGACTGGAACAGTGAATTTTCGTTGGCCAATATTAAAGATTTTATTCATGACCGCCACTGCTCTTGCTATTGTCTTCTCTAAGTGGGCTTCGAAGTTTAAACGTTCATCCAATTGAATGCCTAAGTACCTGCACACTGGGTTTCTACGAATTGATTTACCGTCGATTCTTATAGTTGGTTTTCGAGTTAGCTTTCCCCCTGAACAACATAAATGTTGTTTTATGTGGAGCTAAACTCAGCTTGACTTTACTGCACCATTGGCTAAGGCAGTTAAGTACTAGATTACTATTGTACTCAATTTCTGCTCTTGTTGCTACTTCCATGAGTAGTAAAAATTCATCAGCAAAAGCTATTAGACCTAGAAGTTCAGGTATTTTTTGTAATAGTTCGATCACTGTTTCCATCCTTATACCCCAGAATATGGGACCGCAAACTGAACCTTGCGGGTATCCTCTAGTAAGGGTCTTCGTGATGAAACAGTTCTGGCATCTCAACGAAGTAGTTCTAAATCTATAATAGTCCCTGAAGGTATAGAATATTCTTCTTGGACAACCAATCTCCTTCAGCCGTTCAAACAGTGCGGGCCACGATAAATTGTCGAAAGCTCCCAAAATATCAATAAATATGTCTACTATATAGTTTTTTGTACTACTACAAATTATTTACATCGACCGATTTATATGGCATCCTCTGTCGACTCCCCGGTGCTAAATCCACATTGACAAAGATTCATTCCCTGAACCTCCCGGTGGTTTTGTAATTTTTTTGATTAGAATCTTCTCTTGAACTTGGCCAAGCACATTCAATAAACAAATCAGCCGGTAAGATTTCTGTTGAAGAGGATCCTTGTCGTCTCCTTTCTTTAGAATTACCACCTCACTTTTCTTCCATATTCCCGGAACTCTATCCTGATATAGGCATTCATTCAGGAGCCTGCATTGGACAGGGGTTAATATTATGATTAACTCCTGCAGGACCTCGGCTGGAATTCCATCAGTGCCGGGAGCCTTTCCTTTTTTCATTTTGTTTACCGCGGTTATTACTTCTTCGGGTGTAATATTATTTCCTTCCTCTTGACTCCAGCAAGACTGCCACATGTTTCTTCGTAGTGTAGCTTGTTCTACTGTTTCTTCTCCCGGGTTGTCATCAGGAAGTAAAACTTTTAATAACACCTTCGCTGAGTCGTGATTAATCATCCATCTGTTCTTTTTACTGTGGATAGTATTATGGGAGGCCTGATTTTACCTGCAGCTATTTTGTAAGGAATACTCCATGGGTTGTTCATGAGGTTTTCCCTCACCAAGACTTCCCAGCATTTTTGTTTTGTCTCTCTCATCGTGTCTTTGAAAATCTGCCTCTTCTGCCTGTAGTGTTCAAGGAGGAAACTTCTATCTTCTGCCACCATGCTTCGTTGACACGTTCTCCTCGCTCTTCTCATGTTTTGTCGTCGTTTCTGAAGTTTTACTGTCCATATTTTGTCAGTGGGAACCACTATCTTTTTTAGTGGTATCCTCCGTTTCATGGCACTTTGTATTGCAGTTGTCAGCTCTCTTGCGGCTTTTTCTACATCGAAGTGGTTTTCTGGCAAATCCGGTGGATTGAACACATTCCTTAATTTTTAATATGCAGCTTTCTTGATGTTATATGTTGTTTTAATGTTTCTGTTGCCACTGCTTTCTTCTGTCTGCGTTCTGCCCAGTTCATAGAAAATCAAATTGTGATCACTTGTTGTCATATTTTCAAGCACTCTCCAACCTCAAAGCAAATTTCCCGCATGAATGTTTGTAATTGTTACGTCAATATTTGTTCTTGCGCCAACACTGTTGCAGAAAGTATTAGGATTATGTGCTTGGTTTCTAACCCCTAGACCCAATTCACTTAACAGTTCTTCTAGGAGTTGCCCTCTCCTGTCAGTCTTGCTGTGCCAAAGTACAGCCTTTGCATTGCAAGAACTAATGGATAACTTCACAGAGCTGTATATATCTGTCGTATTCTATCTATATATGGAAAGATCTCGTCACTGTACTGGAAATACATGCTTACCATTATGAAGCTTCCCCATGCTGCTCCTATCTCAGCGCATACTGTGTGTTCATCACATAATTGCGTAACTTTTGTAACTGTTATCTGTTTATTTAAAATGGATATTGCTGCCATTGGGTTATTGGCCTCGGTGATTATTCGTGATGTTACGGGCATATGCGGGAATTTGCCTTGCCATGAGTACGGTTCTTGTAGACAAATAATATCTGATCTCAATTCCTCAGCCACCTTTCTGATTTCATGTAGAACCATGGCGTTTCATTTAGTATTCAACTGAGAAACTTTTAACATGGAATTTACGGATGTCTTGTGTGCACATTGCACGGGGGCCAAGGTAGTCTTCTATCTAACAGAATGCGTCCATGGGTCATGATAAACCGCTTGTATATTCCCTCAGGATCAAATATTTCTCCTCTTCTCTCGAAAATCTTGTGAACTAGTGTCAGGAGCTGAGATGGGTCTGTTGGAAAATTTAGTGACCTCAGTTGTATTCTGTCAATTGCCGAAGGTTGTGGGAACGTTATGTTTTTACCGCCAGGATGGAGGACTCTTGTCAAATGTCGGAGGGCAAGTGTAAGTGTATGCACTTCTTCAAGTCTAGTTAGAAGGAAGTGTGTCCTCAGAATCGGCGTACAATACCGCTGGATCTGCAGTAATGGCATTCGGTTGACCTTTCACAAAGTTCGGGTGTTTTATTTGGCTGTTACGCATACTTGATTTGCGAAGATGATATTCTTTTTTTTTTTTTTTTTTTTTTTTTTTTTTTTTTTTTTTTTTTTTTTTTTTTTTGGAATATCCGAGCCCACCGCCTCTAACAAAACGCCGGCAATAAGACGAGTCAGAGGTGGAAGAAATTTCGTCTAATTGCTCGTCTATTAACAGCTGCCGATCTGTTTGCACGCCGGCGCTTACCATCATTTTCTGCATTTCCATCGCCTTCTTCTTCCTAAATATCTCCGCTCTTGCAGCATTTCATCGTCTACGAGATGAGGGGTTGCCTCTCTTTTTTTGATTTTTCATTCCCACTTTTCCAACTGCTATTTCAACTGCTCTGTATATCAGATCTGCTATTTTCTTCATCATTTCTTGATCTATCCTGCAACTGGATTGTAGACTAGCCATAATCTATTCTGTTAACTAGGCGTTGCAGTAGCAGTTGATACGTGGGACAATCCTTTCCTTTGTTTTTGCATGACTTACCTCTTTTCTGGCATGGGATGCACGTTTGAGGCATCGACTCTTATCACACTGATCACGCTTGTGATTGTTGTGACCACGATGACTACAAGTCTCTATGTCCATTTGGCAGTGTTTACTCACATGTCCGAGGTCTCTGCACTTGTCACAAGTTGGTACTACGGTGTAGTCTTTGCAATTGATTGCACTGAATTCCACGTAAATTTTATGTTGCTCTAGTAATAATTTGTGCATAGCTGGGCTTACTTCTATAACGTGATGAACGGTTGGCTTTTCACGGGATCCTGTTTTAAATTTAGGGCAGAAACCGCTTGCGAACTCCTCCTTTGATAATTTAACTTAAAAATTTTGCTCATATACTTTGTGTACTAGATCATTTATTTCCAGATTTTTTAGTACATCAAATAAGATTTCCAAATGTCTCCTCTTCCTTGGAAGCTCGCATTTTAGCGTCTCATTTAATTCCTTGTGTTCCATCAATTTTTTGACATCCTCTTAAGTTTCTGCATCTATAATTACTAAGTTATTGGTACTCCTTATTTCATTAATTTTTATTTTGTCTTTTGATTGTTTGATTATTTTGGTAATCTGTTCCACAATTACTTTTGGGTTTTCGCCACATCTTGAACTCACGAAAAGAGAAATTGTTTTTGCGGGTGTGATTCTATTTTTTGTTAAGCTCGTTGCCTTACTGCCGCTGCAGCATAGCTTGGCCGAGAAGTTGTGTTTCCATTTGACTTAAGTTCCTCAATTGTTTTATTTAGACTCTCTACTTCTTTGTTTAATTCCGAGTTTTTTCCTTCTATGAAAGAAACCGCAACCGCCCAACTGGAAAAGCTTGTCTCTAATTTCACGGAGTAGCGTATCATTCAATTTTTTGCCCAAGTTTTTGTTTAAATAGCAGACCATATTTTCAAATTTTTCAGCTAGCATTAGGGTTTCATTGGTTTTACTTGCACTTGAGGAAGCCGCTGCCATTGTTTTGCCAGCGCCTTTTACTTACATTGCAGCTGTTGGACACCGCTGAGCTGTCAACATGCTGATTTCGCGTGGCGTTGAACTGTGCGGCGAAGCTGGTGACTGCCACAACCAATCGCAAACCAAATAATTGTTCACAGAGCCAATGTTAGTTTAGCTTTTATTGATCCACTTTCACCCACACTCACTAAAACACTAATTTTCCACATTGTGGTCGACCTATTAGAATTGAAGATAACTGATTTTATGTTTTAAATTCTGTGATAACAGGAAACATTCCTACATAAGTCACTCCCATGAGCTGTCGCCCCTACCTATTAACTGTTGTATATCTCTGAGTTAGTTTCATGATACTATATCAGGAACCCAGTTTCTTTGTCAGACAACCTACATATTTTTATTAACTGATATTCTGCTTCAGAAACTCAAAGCACATTGTGTTCGACCTATTAGAATTGAAGATAACTGATTTTGTTTTAAATTCTGTGATAACAGGGAACATTCCTACTAAGTCACTCCGATGAGAAGTCGCCCTATCTATTAACTGTTGTATATCTCTGAGTTGTTTCATGATACAATATCAAGCCAGTTTCTTTGTCAGACAACCTACATATTTTTAGTAACTGATAATCTGCTTCAGAAACTAAAAGCACATTGTGGTCGACCTATTAGAATTGAAGATAACTGATTTTGTTTTAAATTCTGTGATAACAGGGAACATTCCTACATAAGTCACTCCCATGAGATGTCGCCCTATCTATTAACTGTTGTATATCTCTGAGTTGTTTCATGATACTATATCAGGAAGCCAGTTTCTTTGTCAGACAACCTACATATTTTTAGTAACTGATAATCTGCTTCAGAAACTAAAAGCACATTGTGGTCGACCTATTAGAATTGAAGATAACTGATTTTGTTTTAAATTCTGTGATAACAGGGAACATTCCTACTTAAGTCACTCCCATGAGATGTCGCCCTATCTATTAACTGTTGTATATCTCTGAGTTGTTTGATGATACTATATCAGGAAGCCAGTTTCTTTGTCAGACAACCTACATATTTTTAGTAACTGATATTCTGCTCCAGAAACTAAAAGCACGTTGTGTTCGACCTATTAGAATTGAAGATAACTGATTTTATGTTTTAAATTCTGTGATAACAGGGAACATTCCTACATAAGTCACTCCCATGAGATGTCGCCCTATCTATTAACTGTTGTATATCAAACAGCCCTTCTGGAGACTGAGGAGTCTGAGGTCGATATGGCTGGGCGACAACGCACTGCGCTGTAGCTGTCCTCTGCAGAGACTGCGGGACTACTGCGACGAGAAGGTCATCGGCGTTGGCTTCCTAATCTTCTGCCAGGACGCTGCGGGGCAGTCCATCCAGTGGTCCAACATTACTGGCTACTGCCCACCATCACCTCGGGTACAACACATTATTTGTTTCCTGGCTGCTATCAGAAATAACTTTTTTTGCTTTCGGTAACTTGATGTAATGTGTCAGAATACAGAATAAGTGTCTAAACGTTGTTAATATGCTAAGGTGGTTAAGAGTCGTATTGTTTCAATACATTTATTTAAGTAGACGCAGTACGTTAATTAATACACTCCTGGAAATTGAAATAAGAACACATTGACGCCGGTGTGTAAAACCCAGCATACTTGCTCCGGACACTACGAGAGCAATGATCAAACGCACGGCACAGCGGACACACCAGGAACAGCAGTGTTGGCCGTCGAAGGGCGCTAGCTGCGCAGCGGTTGGGCACCGCCTTAGTCAGTGTCAGCCAGTTTGCCGTGGCATACGGAGCTCCATCTCAGTCTTTAACACTGGTAGCATGCCGCGACAGCGTGTACGTGAACCGTACGTGCAGTTGACGGACTTTGAGCGAGGGCGTATAGTGGGCATGCGGGAGGCCGGGTGGACGTACCGCCGAATTGCTCAACATGTGGGGCGCGAGGTCTCCACAGTACATCGATGTTGTCGCCAGTGGTCGGCGGAAGGTGCACGTGCCCGTCGACCTGGGTCCGGACAGCAGCGACGCACGGACGCACGTCAAGACCGTCGCATCCTACGCAGTGCCGTAGGGGACCGCACCGCCACTTCCCGGCAAATTAGGGACACTGTTGCTCCTGGGGTATCAGAGAGGACCATTCGTAACCGTCTCCATGAAGCTGGGCTACGGTCCCTCGCACCGTTAGGTCGTCTTCCGCTCACGCCCCAACATCGTGCAGCCCGCCTCCAGTGGTGTCGCGACAGGCGTGTATTGAGGGACGAATGGAGACGTGTCGTCTTAAGTGATGAGAGTCGCTTCAGCCTTGGTGCCAATGATGGTCGTATGCGTGTTTGGCGCCGTGCAGGTGAGCGCCACAACCAGGAATGCATACGACCGAGGCACACAGGGCCAACACCCGGCATCATGGTGTGGGGAGCGATCTCCTACACTGGCCGTACACCTATGGTGATCGTCGAGGGGACACTGAACAGTGCACGGTACATTCAAACCGTCATCGAACCCATCGTTCTACCATTCCTAGACCGGCAAGGGAACTTGCTGTTCCAACAGGACAATGCACGTCCACATGTATCCCGTGCCACCCAACGTGCTCTAGAAGGTGTAAGTCAACTACCCTGGCCAGCGAGATCTCCGGATCTGTCCCCCATTGAGCATGTTTGGGACTGGATGAAACGTCGTCTCACGCGGTCTGCACGTCCAGCACGAACACTGGTCCAGCTGAGGAGCCAGGTGGAAATGGCTTGGCATGCCGTTCCACAGGACTACATACAGCACCTCTACGATCGTCTCCATGGGAGAATTGCAGCCTGCATTGCTTCGAAAGGAGGATATACACGGTACTAGTGCCGACATTGTGCATGCTCTGTTGCCTGTGTCTATGTGCCTATGGTTCTGTCTGTGTGATCATGTGTTGTATCTGACCCCAGGGATGTGTATATAAAGTTTCCCATTCCTGGGACAATGAATTCACGGTGTTCTTATTTCAATTTCCAGGAGTGTACTATCAATTATTCTGTGAAGTGTAAAAGCTTTCACAACATGTTTACGTGTTTGTGGCGCGTAAAACGTTTTTGATCTCTATTTTACCAACATTTCCATCTTCGCGAAACAAAGTTTCCTGAAAATCTTCCTTTTTAATTTTCCCCGCTTCAAAACGTCTCTTCTTCCACCTCTTTTATTTTTTAACTTTAATTTAATTTAATAGCGATTGAACGCTCGCTTCAGGCGCAATTTCATTGTACGATCAGTTTTTTCTTCTTTCTTGTAGGCCTACCCTCTTACTTTTTGCCCTCTATGTATTTTAATTTAATATTTTCCACGCTTTTGGTAAATTATTATTTACTTCCACTGTTAATTTATTCAAATACCTGATTCCCTTATGTACAAACGTAAATTTTCCAACCCAGCTGTTGCCTTCTCCAGTCAGTGAGGTTGCTTTTAATCCTTATGTCAGGTTGTGGAGTTGGTTTGTTTTATATAAAGAAACTTTTGCTGGCTGAGGAAATATCAAAGGTATTTTTTCTCAATCTTTCCTTGTCCTTTATTTTCAGACCATACAGAGTTACAGTTCTATATTGAGATGACGAGAACCAACGACTGAGCTATACACATCAAAATATTTATGCAAATCTGAACACATAATTCATTGAGAGAGCATTCTCTTCTTACATGTGTATAAATAATAGACGTGGCACGAAACTTTACGCACCTCCTATCTTGAAACTGTACCTATCTTCATTTGAACTTGGTTTTAAGAATTCAGAAGCATGAACCTACATCAGGGATTGAAATTAAATTATTAGGAGCCCAGACACTGTATCAATATACCAGTAAGAGTATTTTCAGAATACGCGGAAGAAATAGAACCATTTCTGTCAGATATATTTCGTAAATCTTTAGAGGAAAGAAAAGTACCTTCTGACTGGAAAATTGCGCAGGTGATTCCCGTTTTCATGAAAGGAGATCGGAGAGATCCTAGGAATTATCGTCCGATATCGCTAACATCTGTTTGCAGTAGAATTCTGGAGCATGTCATATGCTCTAACGTTATGAAGTTTCTAGATGAAAACGAGCTACTTACAGCATACCAACACGGATTTCGGAAGAACCGATCATGTGAAACGCAACTGGCTCTATTTTCGCATGATGTAATGAAAGTTATTGATGCGGGATCACAAGTTGATGCTATTTTCTTGGATTTTCAGAATGCTTTTGACTCTGTACCACATAACCGACTCTTAGCGAAGATCCGAGCGTACGGTATATCTGATCAGATTTGCGAATGGATACGCGATTTTCTAACTGGTCGGTCACAGTATGTCGTTGTAGACGGGGAAGCCTCTTCTAAACTAGATGTTACTTCGGGCGTTCCTGAAGGAAGTGTAATAGGACCACTTCTTTTCTTAATTTTATAAACGATCTAGGTGACAACGTTAATTGCAGGATGCGATTTTTTGCTGATGATGCACTTATTTATAGGGAAGTGAGGTGCTCCGACGATTGCTTAGAAATTCAGCGCGATCTGGATGTTATTTCGGAATGGTGCCGTGAATGGCAGCTTACACTTAACTGTAAAAAGTGCAAGGCAATGCACATAAGTAATAAAAAGACCCCACTTGCTCTGGAGTACAAGGTTAACAATTCCGTTGTTGACACTGTAGATTCCCTGAAGTATCTAGGCGTAACAGTAAAAAGCAACATGAAATGGGACTTGCACATAACTTCCGTTGTAGGAAAAGCTAATTCAAAACTACGATTCATAGGACGTATTTTGAGAAGTTGTAATGCTCATACAAAGGAAATAGCGTACAAAACACTAGTGCGTCCGCATTTGGAATACTGTTGTGGAATTTGGGATCCGTATCGCAAGGGATTGATTGACACATTAGAGAAAGTACAGAGAAGAGCCGCTCGATTCGTGACCGCTAGTTACAGTCCTTACGTAAGTGTCACAGAGCTAATTCGTGGGTTGGGCTGGGATTGTTTGGCGGACAGACAACGTCGGTTTCGTTTGAATTTGCTGGAGAATATGAGAAAATCTTTAAGTTACGAGTGCAACGAAATACTTCTTCCGCCAACCTATTTAGGTCGCAATGACAGGAGGGATAAGATTAGAGAAATAAGATGCCGTACTGATTCATTTATGTATTCCTTCTTTCCTCGATCTGTTCGGGATTGGAATGCGCAGAATTAGGATTGGTGCTTAGCACCCTCTGCCACCCACAGTATTTGTGATTTGCAGAGTATAGATGTAGATGTAGAATATAGAGATTGATAACGACGATTATAAACTTTGTCGAGGAATACGCCAGCCATTGACACTAGCTCTGCTAGGATTAGAGTGCAGAAACACGCGAAGACTTTATAAGAGCGCGGTGACTTTGAAAGTTGTATGACCCCTAAGCATTAAATCCTAAAACAAAAGCCTGCGCGCCGGCGCGTGACGTCATTTAGTTCGTTTAGAGATACCGCACGAAAGTTGGTACGAGCGAAAACGTCGTGAAAAAAAAAATCGGATTTCACTTCTTGATGATACATGAAACTGCAACTTATCCTCTTTTAAATTACATTTCTTTTGTCCTTAACCTATTTAGAATATTTTAAATAAGTTTTAATCAAAATGATGTTGTAACGTAGGACTGATAACGTGATTCTCCACAGTACATACATCCTTTCCTAGAAAAAATTATCCTCCTGGAAGTTCCAGGTGTTCGAGATGTGTATTTATATTGTTGCTAGAATGATTATAGACAGATTTACTTTGTGAATTTCGTGTATTCTCCATACATACTGGCATACCTGTAAATAAAGATTCATAACCACGGAATTTAGAAGGGTGCTCATACATCATGATAGAGTTATCAAAGTACTGCAAAGTTAGCGATAAATGGTGACGAAGGGTAACATAATTCTGGGTGTGACCACATGCACAAAACACTTTTAGAAAACAAAAACCCCCTGAATGACCACGTGACCATGGAACATCCAAAATTTTCCAGATTAACATAACAAATAACTGAATAATAAATTTACATACTCCTAGAGAATAATTGCAGGATTTTGTTGGAGAAACAAAACATTTAAATAAACATTGGAACAGAATAAAGATATCAAAAATCAAATCCTATATTCCATATCATTTACAGCACCCCTAATCTCTGTAATCTCTGAGTGTTTACATTTTGTAAACAGTGGTCGTTAGTAGCGTTTGAACAGTCAGCGAGTGCAGTAGCGTATTTTGTTGTTGTTTTTATATCTGTAGTGGTGTGGGTATTTGAATAGTGTAATCTCTGAGTGTTTACATTTTGTAAACAGTGGTCGCTAGTAGCGTTTGAACAGTTGCCGAGTGCAGTAGAGTATTTTATTGTTATATTTTATCTGTAGTGGTGTGGGGATTTGATTAGTGCAATCTCCGAGTGTATATATTTTGTAGGAAGTACATGTTATTTCGAGTTTCTGTTCCTTTTTTCTGTACTTTTTTTGTTTCCTTTCTTTTTGCGTTTTTCAAAAGCAGTATGTCTAGGGACTGTGATTGCTGTGTGCAGATGCGAGCTGAGGTGGCTGAATCTGCGCGCTCAGCTTGCAGCTGTGTTAGCGAGAGTTACGCAGCTGGAAGCTGCCGTAAAAGGCTGCAGCAGATGTGATGTTGGGGAAACTGATATAGCCAAGCCTATCACGGATTCTCCCATATCGACTGTCGTACCTGCAACCCAGGCTGAAGTGTTAGATGCTGTGCCGCAGTCGCCTGTTGGTGACTGGCGTATGGCTTCTAGACTTCGAAGCCACACACGGGGGCAGTCGAACAGGCTTAAAGGCCAAGACGCTAAACTTGTTCGTCTGTCCAACTGGTTTGATGTATTGTCGGAGGCTGACTCACTCCCACAATTGTCATCCTGCGAGTTGACGGCCCCCCAGCCCGCCAGGTCTGAGCAAACGCAGAAGGGCATTCTGGTAGTTGGGAGCTCTAATGTTAGGCGGTTATTAGAGCCCCTTAGGGAAATGGCGGATTCCTCGGGGAAGAAATCCAACGTCCATTCAGTGTGTATTCCTGGTGGCCTGATCCGAGATGTGGAACAGGCCATCCCGGATGCCATAGAGGGGACGGGGTGTAGCCAACTACAAATTGTGGCTCATGTCGGCACCAATGATGCCTGTCGCCTTGGGTCGGAGGTTATCCTCTCTTCCTTCCGGCGGCTGGCTGAAAGGGTGAACTCTGTGGCCAGTGACCGCAAGATATCGGCAGAGCTAACCATCTGTAGCATCGTAGACAGAGTTGATTGTGGACCTCTGGTTCAGAGCCGTATTGAGGGGCTGAACCAGAGACTACGACGTTTCTGTGATGACATTGGCTGCAGATTTCTCGATCTTCGCCATAGGGTCGAGTCTTGTAGGGTTCCCCTTAATAGGCCAGGTGTGCACTACACACGTGAATCGGCTACACGGGTGGCAGGGGCCGTGTGGAATGCACTGGGTGGTTTTTTAGGCTGAGGGAGGAAGACCCGAAACACGAAATTCAGTTACGGGCAACCCAATCAGATACAACACCGGAATGTAGGAGCAACGTAAAAGAATCTCGTCAGTTAAAAGTTCTCGTAATTAACTGTAGAAGCGTTTGTAACAAACAACCGGAACTTGAAAGCGTTATTTGTAGTACAGAAGCGGATATCGTTATCGGTACAGAAAGTTGGTTGAAACCGGAAATAAGTTCCGCCGAAACTTTTAAAGATAGCATGAACGTTTTTCGTAAAGACAGATTGCATTCTCATGGAGGTGGGGTATTTATAGCTGTGAGTAAATTTCTCCCATGTAATGAAATAGACGTCGATACGAACTGTGAAATCATATGGATTAAACTCAACGTTGCTGGGTCAATAGGTGCCTTCTACCGTCCACCTGATTCGGATATAGCTATCGTCGAGGAGTTAAGAAATAATGTAAATAGTATAGCTAGCCGTTTTAAAGATCATGCTATGATTCTAGGAGGCAACTTCAATATGCCTTATATTGACTGGCGTAATTACATTCACAGTCACAGGTAGCAGGGATAAGGCAGCTTCTGAAGTAATTCTCGATTTGTTGTCAGATAATCATCTCGAGCAGCTAGTTAATGAACCTACGCGGTGTCATAACGGTAGCGAAAACATTTTAGACTTGCTGGTTACCAACAGGCCAGAATTATTCTCCGACATTTCAACGACCACAGGAATAAGCGATCACAAAGCGGTAATTGCGACTATCAAATTAATGACCGAGCGAAAAAGGAAAAAAGGGCGGATTGTATACAAATTCAGTAAGGCCTCAAAGGAGTGTTTTAGAACCTACCTGAGGAATAAATACCATAACTTCAAGTCAACAAAGGACACCGTTGAAGAGATGTGGCATCGTTTTATACATATAGTCAGGGAAGGCGTGGAAATACATATACCAAAGCGGAACAATAAAGGGAGAGGATGATCCACCGTGGTACACATGCGAAGTCAAAAGCTTACTCAAAAAACAAAGGAAAATACACGCACGCTCAAGAAGGACGGAGTGTCGCAGCGATTTAGAAACCTTAGCTGATTTAAGAGGACGTATTAAGAATGTAATGCGCGAGGCCTTTAACGATTTTCACTCCAACTCTCTCTCTAAGAGTCTCACAGAAAACCCAAAGAAATTTTGGTCGTATGTACGAAAAGTTAATTGTACCAACAGCAATATTCCAGCACTAATTCGTGAAGGTTCCGAGGTTAATGAAAGCCGCGATAAAGCTAAAGTACTAAATACTGTATTCAAAAATTCATTTACAAATGAACATAAGGATAGTATTCCCGTTTTCCCACGCCGTGGCGAGTCGGTGATGGAATCATTACGAATAGATACTGCAGGTATCGTTAAGCAATTAGAGCTCCTGAAGTGGGGGAAAGCACCGGGCCCGGATGGAATTCCAGTAAGAGTATTTTCAGAGTATGCTGCAGAAATCGGGCCATTTCTGTCCGATATATTCAGTAAATCATTAGAAGAGCGAAAAGTACCTTCAGACTGGAAAATCGTGCAAGTAACTCCGATTTTCAAGAAAGGTGATCGAAGTGATCCTGGGAACTATCGTCCCATATCTATAACATCTGTTTGTAGTAGAGTTATGGAGCATATTATATGCTCGAACATTATGAATTTTCTAGATTATAATAATTTGCTTGCAACAAATCAACATGGATTTCGGAAGAAAAGATCATGTGAAACACAGCTGGCCCTATTTACACACGACGTAATGAAAGTTATCGATACAGGTTCACAAGTAGATGCAATTTTTTTAGATTTCCAGAAAGCCTTTGACTCTATGCCACACAACCGCCTTTTAGCGAAGCTTCAAGCTTACGGTATATCGGATCAGCTTTGTGAATGGATAAAGGATTTTCTATCTGATCGGTCGCAGTATGTTGTCGTTGAAGGAGAAAGTTCTTCTAATCGGGTGTACCTCAAGGAGGAGTAATAGGACCACTTCTTTTCTTAATTTTTATAAACGATCTCGGAGACAAAGTGAAAAGCCTTTTTAGATTGTTTGCTGATGATGCGGTTATTTATAGGGAAGTAAGGAATTTGGCCGATTGCATAGAAATTCAGCACGATCTGGATGTTATTTTGGCTCGGTGCGCTGAGTGGCAACTTACTCTAAATTGTAAAAAGTGCAAGACAATGAGAATAACTAACAAAAATAATCCGATTGTTCAGATATACGAGTTAAACAGTTCAGTTATTGATATGGTCGATTCTATGAAATATTTGGGAGTAACAGTACAAAGGAACAAGAAATGGGACACACACATTAATTCGTTAGTAGGTAGAGCAAATTCTAGGCTGCGATTCATAGGTCGAATCTTGAAAAATTGTAATGAACAAACAAAGGAGATAGCGTACAAATCTCTTGTGCGTCCACATTTGGATTATTGTTGTGCCAATTTGGGACCCGTTTCGTAAGGGATTGATCGAAAGTATAGAGAAAGTACAGAGAAGAGCCGCTCGATTCGTTTTCGCTTGCTACAGTCCTTATGAAAGCGTCACAGAACTGATGATTAGATTAGGTAGGGAGTCTCTGGTAGATAGACGACACACTTTTCGTTTAAACTTATTGGAAAACATGCGTACTCCAACTTTCACTCATGAGTGTAGTGAAATACTTCTTCCACCAACCTATTTGAGTCGGAAGGACAGGAAAGATAAAATTAGAGAAATAAGGTGCCGGACTGATTCTTATATGAATTCTTTTTTCCCTCGTACCATTAGGGATTGGAATGCACAGAAAAGAGATTAGCTTTGGTGCTGAGCACCCTCTGCCACCCACAATTTTGTGAATTGCAGAGTATAGATGTAGACGTAGAAAATACCCCTTTCCACCAGACCATAGAAATAATCATGTTCTACTCCCATCCTAGCCATTACAAACACCATGGAGGTAGTAAATATATGGAGAAGACGCAAGAGACCTTCACCAAGCATTGAAGTGAAGCAGGGCGGAGGAGGAGTTGGGGGGGGGGGCATGGCCGGAGTGGAGGGGGCATGGCCGCTTCCATACAGACACGGGGAATATGTACAAAAACCTCAAGGGGACTCTAGGATAAAGGTGACGCCGCAATCTGTTGATGGATTATTATGTAACTCGATATGACAAATAAAAAATGAAGAATAAAATTTTTTGATATCCTGCTTAGTTTTCGAGATATTCCGTCCCAAATGTGAAATGGGTTTGGTTGAAATTCAGACGAAGACATTGGTCAAAGTCAAATTTGATGATGGAATCTAATTTAAAAAGACGAGGCAAATGAAAAATAAAGAATAATTTTTTTTAGATATCTCACCTAGTTCTAGAGATATACTGTATCAAAAGTGAGGTTGAAATGGAGAAGAAAAATATCGCAAAAGTCAAATTTAATGATCGATTCTTATGTAACACGACGAGAAAAATCGATAATAAAGAATAAAATTTTTCGATATCTTGCTTAGTTTTCGGGATATACTGTTAACATCGCAATTGTTTGGAAGCGCAATATCGCCGCTGCCGCCACTGCGCATACGCGAGCCTGCTTCACCAATTTAACGTCACTTCTCCTCCATATATTTCCTTCCTCCATGACACACACGCACAGAGAGAGAGAAAGTTGTTACATCATAATATACAAATTTATATATAAACAAATAAAGAAACACAGACACGCCAAACCGCAACATTATTTCGTTTGCAAATGTATCAAGTACAAATATGTGGCTCAACACAAAGGTAATAGAGCAGTTCAAGGAAATATGTCGAACGTTTCGAAAATGTGATGACACTGGCAAAGGCAAAAACACAGTTGAATACATACACATGAACTCATGCAACGACACTAACCCTGAGTATGAATGAACTTCTTGTAATCTATTACAGCTAAAATATTGATGTAGAACATACGCTGATATTTTCGTAAATATTCAAAATTGTTAAATAGAACACAGCTGGACAGTTGAAGATGCTTTAAATAAAAAAACAGTACTCGTTATTAATTACGATTTTTATTTTTAGTGTGCATATCAGACAGAAACATCCATACAAGCTTTGTGAGCGAACTTCTTAAGAAAGTAAGAAAAACAAAAACTTACACTTTAACTTGAAGAAGGAACAAAGTAACCCCTGTGTATACGTGATATCCATTTCTTCCTCAAAGCTTCATCATGCGGAAATTTAAATACAGCAACTTTTGGTCCACCTGCGTAATTTCCTCTACAATTCGGCACACAGCTGTGATACGACATATTAGGAGGACACGAGAAAATCACAGGTAGATTGAACAAAAACATATCGTGGTAACTAATGCAATCAAAGTATACAACAAATCATGCATTAACTACACCCACGAACAATCGATAAGAAGCGTTCCATACAACTGCTTACAAACCAAACTTATTCAAGTAACGGTCTAAATTTGACGCCATGACACTGACGTCACGAGCTGGCGCGCAGGCTTCCCTGTAATGACATATAATATATATATATATATTTTAAAAGTTTTTATGTTTTTTTTATTGATCTTATTAATTTTTTCTAACACAATTGGAGAGTTGGAAATATAATGAAGGGAAATTGAAATTAAAAATGTAATCACTTTCTTCTTTTTAATTTCTATTGTTTCTATAGAAAAATAAACATTAATAATAACAATTTTAATAGTAACAAAAACAAAAAAGTCTAAATACAGAAATTGTACACGTTATTTAAAGTCCTATGACTTAAATTCAGACACACATTACATTTTAAATATGATTTGTAACGTCCATGAAAACACGGTTAAAAGTTCTATACAGTTTTACAGAATCAGTCAGTGCCAGTATCTTTTTTGTCGTTGGTTAAATTGACTGAAGACAAGGTTTGTTTCCCAATAAAAAGTCAATAACTACCTACTGATCTCCTAAAAACAAATTAATTTAAAAGTTAATTTGTTTGTGGATATTAAGATAGATAGAAATAAGTAACTGATTACATATAGGTACTGAATGGCGGTGAGGGTTGGGTAGATATTGGTAGGAGAACCAGTAACACGTGGGTAGGGAGAGATGACCCTAACCACACTTGCACTTGATTTCTGGCGCCATTGCTTCATAAGAAGCAACATCTGAGATCGCAAAACATGTATCATTTACTCTTAAAGATACTACACCATCATGGAGGAAGGAAATATATGGAGGAGAAGTGACGTTAAATTGGTGAAGCAGGCTCGCGCATGCGCAGTGGCGGCAGCGGCGATATTGCGCTTCCAAACAATTGCGATGTTCCCAGTATATCCCGAAAACTAAGCAAGATATCGAAAAATTTTATTCTTTATTTTCGATTTGTCTCTTCGTGTTACATAACAATCGATCATTAAATTTGACTTTTGCGAAATTTTTCTTCTCCATTTTAACCTCACTTTTGATACAGTATTTCTCTAGAACTAGGTGAGATATCGAAAAATTTTATTCTTTATTTTTCATTTGCCTCGTCTTTTTAAATAAGAATCCATCATCAAATTTGACTTTGACCAATTTTTTCTTCTGAATTTCAACCAAAACCATTTCACATTTGGGACGGAATATCTCGAAAACTAAGCAGGACATCAAAAAATTTTATTCTTCATTTTTTATTTGTCATATCGAGTTACATAATAATCCATCACCAGATTGCGGTGTTACCTTTATCCTAGAGTCCCCTTGAGGTTTTTGTACATATTCCCCGTGTCTGTATGGAAGCGGCCTTGCCCCCTCCACTCCAGCCATGCCCCCCCACTCCTCCTCCGCCCTGCTTCACTTCAATGCGTGGTGAAGGTCTCTTGCGTCGTCTCCATATATTTCCTTCCTCCATGTACACCATAAGCAATAAAGTGCATCTAATGCACAGGCCATACACGACATCATAGGTGAACCATATACTAACTTCATACCATTCTTAACACTAATCCATCCGCATTTTTCTCATAAATCCCTCTTACGACTCTTTTGTCGATGCCTCACACTTTTAAATCTATTCGCCTCATGTGGCTGGTGTAGTACAGCCTCAAATTTGTCTTTCTTCTCTGGGTATTTTACAGCAACATTTGATCATCATCGACGAACAATTCCCCCGTGTTCGTGGTATGGTAAAGCGTCTTCATACACTCACTATTAATTTGTGATGTTTTCCTTTGGTAGTTTTGTTTACGTGTAGTACATCCGTGCCGAGCAGTCTCGTCAGGGAGTGAAACATTTGCTCACCCTTGGGCCTTGACATTGCGGTTCTATTGAGGTGGAAACGATTATCGGCATTACAGGGAGACAGCCAGTGGCTGAGAAATGAGACGGCCTGGAAATCTGTGGGACAGCGCAGGTCACCGACGGAAACAATGTTTCAGTATTAACAACTGGTGCTGTGGTTCTTTTGGTTACAGCGCAGCACGCAATTTCTCTTCCAAAACGGTAATGGCGAGAGAGTCAAAGGATTTCTGGAAAACTAAAAAAATTGCATCTACTTGTGAACCTGCATCGATAACTTTCAATACGTCGTGTGTAAATAGGGCCAGCTGTGTTTCACATGATCTTTTCTTCCGAAATCCATGTTGATTTGTTGTAAGCAAATTATTATCATCTAGAAAATTCATAATGTTCGAGCATATAAAATGCTCCATAACTCTACAACAAACAGATGTTATAGATATGCTTCCTTGCCGTATGTTCCATTCGTGTTGGATGAAGGTCGCAAACAGTCCAGATCCCCAGACGACTATATGCCTCACACATGGCTCTCTTTTTATAGCACTGAACTAAGGTGAGCAAGATGACGACAGCTTTGCGCGCTGCGGTACCGGTCGGTGTGGCTTGGTTTCCTGTATATTCCGTGTCGTAGTGTGCCGTATGAATTTCTTCTCACCAAAATGTCCAGAAATCACAGGCAAATCATCCTGCTCCACCTCCATCACAAATTTAATTCCTTGTTGCATTCAGATTTTTACAGAAATCGTCTGTTTTTTTCCGTGTGGCCTTATCGAAAAAGAATCATCTACATATCTTTATTCGAGGTATTTCTTTCGAATATAACCACAGGCATGAACTCAAAATCTTAGTATGTATTTCATAGTATAAATTTAAATTACAAGGAAAGGGAAAATGATTCATCACTCACCGAAGATGAAGGCAGCGACGGGAGAAGGACATATACCACTAAAACAAAAACTGAAAGTTAGGGTAGGAAATGTAGTATCAAAAGAAGTGGAAGTAAAAATGGGTGTGCCACAGGGTACCGTATTGGGACCATTGCTACTCTAATGAATAATTGTGTTGATTGTTCACTATCTGAAATTAGATTGTTTGCAGATGACATAATGCTGTATAAAAGAATCAAAACGATAGAGGATTGTAAACAGTTGCAGGGTGATCTGGACAGGATATCTAATTGCCTTGGTAAACATGGAATGAAGATAAATGCAAAGAAGAGTCAGCTTATTAGATACACAAATAAAAACCAAAGATTAATCATGAATATAAGGTGGGGAAAGAATTGCTTGCTGAAGACTTGAAATGTAAATATCTTGGAATTACTTTTGATAACAAACTTAACTGGGCAGGACACATAGGACAGGTGGTAGGAAAAGGTTTCAAAGTTCTGCACTTGTTGGAGAGAGTGATGAGGGGATGTACGAGAGAAGTTAAGGAATTGGGTTACAAAACTTTGGTCAGACCATTGCTCGAATATGGCAGTGTAGTATGGGACCCTCATTTTACGTATCAAATACAGGAGTTGGAGAGGATGCAAAAAAGGGCTGCTAGATTTGTTTCTGGAAATTATCGCAGAATGCAATCAGTGACGGATATGATAAAGGAGTTGGAATGGGATTCATTGCAAGACAGGAGGAGGATGAGGAGGGTCATGGGAGTGTACAGGGCATATACTGGCGATGAGGCATGGAAAGATATTGCAATAGGTATGAAAAGTAATGCATGGAAGGGAAAAGATGACCATGACCACAAGCTGGCACTCGATTTCAGGCACAAGGGTGTGGGAAGATTCTCCTTTTTAGGTAAGGGTGTCAGGGATTGGAATGAGTTACCAAGAGAAATGATGTATAATTTACCGAAAACATTGAAAGAGTTTAAAGTTAAAATTTGCAGAGGGCAAATGTAGGTAGGTGCAGGATAGGGGGAAGATGGGTGTGTAGGGATATTGCCACCGGAGCCTGTGCTCCATTGCAATTAAATTAAATTAAATTAAAAACAAACAAAAAATACACAATATTTCAGTCTTCAACCTTTGTCATGTTAAAGAGAATGAGCCATGTGGTTCGGGAGGTGTGCACACGCTGAAATATCCTACATGACACGTAGTATAAAATGAAGATCACTTAATCTGAAACGCTCATATATTATTCATTTCAACAATCTTAGAGTAATATTTCCCCAACTACATAAAATTTTGGACAGTGAGTGAGAGAGAGATAGGAAAACAGCATAGACAATGAAGTGGTGTTGTTCATTCAGAAATGATAAATATTACGCTAACAGTGCCATGCAGATAATTAAAGCATCGCTATCATCTACATACATTATAATAATTAATCAACACATTTTTTAGACGACAGAAATGCTTAGTAGCTGCTATATAAGATGGATTCATAAAATTAAAAAAGGAATAAAAAGGTAATAAGCAAACTTTTTTAGGTTACACTAAGAATTTGCTACAGAAAATGAATTTAATACAGCATAGTATAATACAATACAGATTTTGGAGACAATCTAGGATATAAAACTCATTGCATATTCTGCCGGAGGACCAGGATTCAATTCCCGCTAAATGAGGTACACTGCTTGGAAGCGAAACGGCCGGAACAGCTCGCCAGGACAACTCAGCCACAACGATTTCCAAATTTCCGCCTGAAAGCAACTTTTCCATTTTCTACAAATCATAGGATTAAAGAAACATTCGTTGAAAGCAGTTCTATACCTAACATTGGTTTTTCAGGTTTCCAAACGAATAAATATGTAATGGTTTTCATTTGATTGGATTTGATTTAATGTTCTCTGAAAACTTATACGACAGAGTAGAGAATTAAATGTATTACTTCAGATTATAAATTGTTACAAGATGTAAATAATAATCTTTTGAAGGAAACTCAGGAACTTCTCCGCACTCTACCCACTGAATTAAGCGGTGTCACATTGCCGCAGTGTACACCGGGAGGCAGCAACATGACGGAGGCGCCAGCGTGTGACTCGTACGCGGCGCTAGTGCCGGCCGTGGCAGGTAGCGTGGCGGCCACAGCGGCGACCACGCTACTGGTCGTCGGCACTGTTCAGCTAGTCCGCAGGCGGCGACGGAAGCAGCAGTACGAGGTTGTGTCCACGCTAGTCAGGTTCGTTTGCATCACCTTGTAGTCGCTAGCTATCAGCCATGACGGAAAGCGTGGCCGCGACTGCGGCGACCTCGCTGGTGATCGTCGGCACTGTGCTGCTGGTCCGAAGGCGGCGACGGAAGCAGCAGTACGAGGTTGTGTCCACGCTAGTCAGGTTCGTTAGCATCATCTTGTAGTCACTAGCTATCAGCCATGACGGAAAGCGTGGCCGCGACTGCGGCGACCTCGCTGGTGGTCGTCGGCACTGTGCTGCTGGCCCGAAGGCGGCGACGGAAGCAGCAGTACGAGGTTGTGTCCACGCTAGTCAGGTTCGATAGCATCACCTTGTAGTCGCTAGCTATCAGCCATGACGGAAAGCGTGGCCGCGACTGCGGAGACCTCGCTCGTGGTCGTCGGCACTGTGCTGCTAGTCCGCAGGTGGCGACGGAAGCAGCAGTACGAGGTTGTGTCCACGCTAATCAGGTTCGTTAGCATCACCTTGTAGTCGCTAGCTATCAGCCATGACGGAAAGCGTGGCCGCGACTGCGGCGACCTCGCGGGGGTCGTCGGCAATGTGCAGCTAGTCCGCAGGCGGCGACGGAAGCAGCAGTACGAGGTTGTGTCCACGCTAGTCAGGTTCGTTAGCATCACCTTGTTGTCGCAAGCTATCAGCCATGACAGGAAGCGTGGCCACGACTGCGGCGACCTCGCTGGTGGTCGTCAGCACTGTGCTGCTGGTCCGAAGGCGGTGACGGAAGCAGCAGTACGAGGTTGTGTCCACGCTAGTCAGGTTCGTTAGCATCACTTTGTAGTCGCTAGCTATCAGCCATGATGGAAAGCGTGGCCGCGACTGCGGCGATCTCGCTGGTGGTCGTCGGCACTGTGCAGGCGGCGACGGAAGCAGCAGTACGAGGTTGTGTCCACGCTAGACAGGTTCGTTAGCATCACCTTGTAGTCGCAAGCTATCAGCCATGACAGGAAGCGTGGCCGTGGCTGCGGCGACCTCGCTGGTGGTCGTTGGCACTGTGCTGCTGGTCCGAAGGCGGCGACGGAAGCTGCAGTACGAGGTCGAGTCCACGCTAGTCAGGTTCGTTAGCATCACCTTGTAGTCGCTAGCTATTAGCCGTGGCAGATAGCGTGGTGGCCACTGCGGCGACCTCGCTACTGATCGTCGGCACTGTGCAGCTAGTCCGCAGGCGGCGACGGAAGCAGCAGTACGAGGTCGCGTCCACGCTAGTCAGGTTCGTTAGCATCACCTTGTACTCGCAAGCTATCAGCCATGACAGGAAGCGTGTCCGCGACTGCGGCGACCTCGCTGGTGGTCTTCGGAACTGTGCTGCTGGTCCGAAGGCGGCGACGGACACAGCAGTACGAGGTCGCGTCCACGCTAGTCAGGTTCGATAGCATCACCTTGTAGTCGCTAGCTATCAGCCATGACGGAAAGCGTGGCCGCGACTGCTGCGACCTCGCTGGTGGTCGTCGGCACTGTGCAGCTAGTCCGCAGGCGCTGACGGAAGCAGCAGTACGAGGTTGTGTCCACGCTAGTCTGGTTCGTTAGCATCACCTTGTAGCCACTAGCTATCAGCCAAAACGGCGAGCGTGGCCGCGACTGCGGCGACCTCACTACTATTCGTCTGCCCTGTGCTGCTGTTCCGCAGGCGGCGACGGAAGCAGCAGTACGAGGTCGCATCCACACTAGTCAGGTTCGTTAGCATCACCTTGTAGTCGCTAGCTATCAGCCATGGCTGTCAGCGTGGCGGCCACTGCGGCAACCTCGCTACTGATCGTCGGCACTGTGCAGCTAGTCCGCAGGCGGCGACGGAAGCAGCAGTACGAGGTCGCGTCCACGCTAGTCAGGTTCGTTAGCAACACCTTGTAGTCGCTAGCAATAAACCATTACGGAAAGCGGGGCCGCGACTGCGGCTACCTCGCTGGTGGTCGTCGGCACTGTGCTGCTGGTCCGAAGGCGGCGACGGAAGCAGCAGTACGAGATCGCGTCCACGCTAGTCAGGTTCGTTAGCATCACCTTGTAGTCGCTAGCAATCAGCCATGATGGGAAGCATGGCCGCGACTGCGGTGACCTCGCGGTGGTCTTCGGCCTTGTGCTGCTGGTCCGAAGGCGGCGACAGAAGCAGCAGTACGAGGTCGCGTCCACGCTAGTCAGGTTCGTTAGCATCACCTTGTAGTCGCTAGCTATCAGCCGTGGCTGTCAGCGTGGCGGCCACTGCGGCAACCTCGCTACTGATCGTCGGCACTGTGCAGCTAGTCCGCAGGCGGCGACGGAAGCAGCAGTACGAGGTCGCGTCCGCGCTAGTTAGGTTCGTTAGCAACACCTTGTAGTCGCTAGCTATCAGCCATGACAGGAACCGTGGCCGCGACTGCTACGAGCTCGCTGGTGGTCCTCGGCACTGTGCTGCTGGTCCGCAGGCGGCGACGGAAGTAGTAGTACGAGGTCGCGTCCACGCTAGTCAGGTTCGTTAGCATCACCTTGTAGTCGCTAGCAATCAGCCATTACGGGAAGCATGGCCGCTACTGGGGCGACCTCGCTTGTGGTCGTCGGCACTGTGCTGCTGGTCCGAAGGCGGCGACAGAACCAGCAGTACGAGGTCGCGTCCACGCTAGTCAGGTTCGTTAGCATCACCTTGTAGTCGCTAGCAATCAGCCATTACGGGAAGCGTGGCCGCGACTGCGGCGACCTCGCTGGTGGTCGTCGGCACTGTGCTGCTGGTCCGAAGGCGGCGACAGAAGCAGCAGTACGAGGTCGCGTCCACGCTAGTCAGGTTCGTTAGCATCACCATGTAGTCGCCAGCAATCAGCCATTACGGGAAGCGTGGATGCGACTGCGGCTACCTCGCTGGTGGTCGTCGGCACTGTGCAGCTAGTCCGCAGGCGGCGACGGAAGCAGCAGTACGAGATCGCGTCCACGCTAGTCAGGTTCGTTAGCATCACCTTGTAGTCGCCAGCAATCAGCCATTACGGGAAGCGTGGCCGCGACTGCGGCTACCTCGCTGGTGGTCGTCGGCACTGTGCAGCTAGTCCGCAGGCGGCGACGGAAGCATCAGTACGAGGTCGCGTCCACGCTAGTCAGGTTCGTTAGCATCACCTTGTATGCGCTAGCTATCAGCCGTGGCGGGAAGCGTGGACGCAACTGCGGCGACCTCGCTGGTGGTCGTCGGCACTGTGCTGCTAGTCCGCAGGCGGCGACGGAAGCAGCAGTACGAGGTCGCGTTCACGCTAGTCAGGTTCGTTAGTATCACCATGTAGTCGCTAGCTATCAGCCGTGGCAGGTAGCGTGGCTGCGACTGCGGCGACCTCGCTGGTGGTCGTTGGCACTGTGCTGCTGGTCCGCAGGTGGCGACGGAAGCTGCAGTAAGGGTTCGCGTCCACGCTAGTCAGGCCAGCCTCCAGGGACCGGCTATGAAGATAGAAGAAAGCGAGGTAACGCACACATAGCTGCTCACCCAGAAGACGACAATGTATGAAGAAACCTGCAGAGCACCACTATTCAGCATTTGACATCCCGCTTCAGGTACTGATCGGAGTTACCAGCACTGCTGTAACCACAATCCAGTAGAGGTGTAAAGGAAATCAAAGTTTGCATATCGAGCTGCTCATTCGGCTACTCACTACACTCTTCACGCATTCCACAAAATAGCTTCCAGTAACGGTTTTATGCACACACATGAATGAAAGTAAGCACTATCCACCAAAAAGACAACCCGAAAGTGAAGCTATGACCGCTCAAATCGATTTGGAGGAACTGTCGAAAGACAACATATTTCCTAGACAGACAGCTTATACGAAATGGTTATGGCTGTTGCTAGTTGAGCAGTTTGGCTTACTCAATAACTGAACCACCGCCGGTCTGGTCTGACTATATATTCCTCGGGCACCTATGAACATGATCCCTTATGGAAACGAGCTTCGAGCACTAACATAGAAGCTTCGATGTCTGACGACAACGCCTTGTATGGCACTGTGCCCCCGCATCGTTAGCTGTGGCATACTAGGCTTTATTAAGTAAAGTTCCTCGCTAGGAGCCATACTTATTGTCTTCGACATTGCTTGACCATCACAGTTATTATACTTGACTGCTGCGAGTAGACGAGTAATGCGGTGCCAACGATCACGTTAATGAAAAACACCTGTCAGGGAGCCATCAGAAGAGGTGGTAGCGTACTTTAGAGCAGCGGTGGTGAGGACATCTGCTTCCCTAGCAGAGCGGGAAGTGCTGAAACGTTTGTGCACTGAACCATACGAAAGTCGTTTCATATAGGACGCAATACTAAGCAAGACAGCTTGTTGCATTGCGCAGAATATGGATATCACATCTGTTGACATTCCCAACACTGATGATTACGAAAGCTTCCACGTTCACTGTATGAATTATCTCGGTTTTCTAGGTGGAGTCGCGTCGATTTATTAAAACCTAACCTTTCTGGCTTGGTACTGTGCTCTGATGAAAGCCACAGCACGATGGTAGAAACGTTAGGTTTTAATAAATCGACGCAAATTTTTTTTTTTTTTTTTTTGCTGGTGTTGTGTTCCTGGCACCGACACCTTTGGCGTCCTGGCTAGGGTTTTGTTTATTCCTTGTTGCTTACTTTATGTTCACCTTAAGGGGAAAATTTCGGCCTCCTTGGAGGTCTTTGTAAAAACCCCTTCAATGTGTCGGTATTTTCAATTTGGTGGATGAATAATTGATAGTGGCACTTTGTACCGGTGCCACCTCCTGGGAACTGTTATTCCAATGTTCTGTAGTCTGTCTTCAGTTTGGCGTAGAGTGTCGAGTCTTTGATGGAAGGATTTGGTTAGTCTTTTTATCACTTGGTCTATTGTTTCTATTTGTGCTATCTCGTGCATTTCAGTAATTCTTGCCCTTCTATCAGCGTTTAAGATTAGTCGGAGGCACCTGTTTTGTAATATTTGTAGTTTTGATAAGTTTGTTTTACACGTCGTTCCCCAAATTTGACAGCCGTATGTTATCACTGGTAGTATTGATGCTTTGTATAAGTGGAGTTTTGTTTGTAGGTTCATTGATTGACTGATCAGTATTGGAAATAGGTTTTTGATTATTCCTAGGACGTTTATCCGTTTTTCTTCTATATGATGACGAAATGTGAGCGTTTTATCTATCGTGACTCCCAGGTATTTGTGAAAGTTCTTCCATGGTACACGTTTCCCGAATATAGTCAAGTTTTGGTTTAGTTCAGGTCTTTTATGGGTGAAATATATTGCTGCCGATTTTTGGGAATTTATAGTTATTTTATTTTTTTTACTCCATAGCTCAATTTTGTGTAATTGATTTTGCATTCGGGTGATGTTATCAGTTTGTTTTGTCCCTGTAGTATAAATGGTCGTGTCATCCGCGAATTGAGCAACGTGAACATTTTTGATGGTGGGAATATCATTCACGTAGATATTGAAAAGTGTGGGTGCTAACACTGATCCCTGTGGGAGTCCTGTCCTCATCTGATGTATTGAAGATCGCACGCCTTGCATTTCTACGTAGAATGTTCTTTTTTCCAGGAAGCTATTTATCAAGTGAATGATTGCTCTGTCAACTGTCGTTTGGGTAATTAGTTTATAAATGAGATTTTGATGCCACACCTTGTCATAGGCCTTTTGTACATCGATAAAAGCTGCTGCTGTCGATCTGCCGAGATTGAACCCTTTGCTAATATTCTCAACTAGGTGTAGAAGTTGTACTGTTGCTGACATGCGAGGTTGGAATCCGTACTGTTCTTTGCGGATGGTATTCTGTTCCGCCAGTTTCTTCTGTATTCTTGTTAATACAACTCTTTCCAGCACTTTTGTTGTGGAGTTGAACAGGCTAATTGGTCTATTATTTGCGGGCAAGGATGAGTTTTTCCCAGCTTTAGGGATTGGTATTATTTTTGCTCTTTTCCAGTCTGTAGGAAAGTATGCATTTCTCAAGCAACTGTTCACTATTCTTGTTAGTAACACTATTCCCTTCCTAGGCAAATGTTTCAGTTGGCAGTTTGTTATTTTGTCTGGTCCTGGGGCTTTTTTGATCCGGAGTTTCCTGATGATATTCCTTATTTCAGCCGGTGTAGCCAAGTCAGTGTATTCTCCTATGTCTTCCTTTAGGAATGTGGATACTGATTCTTTGATTTTTTCCTCTTCTTCCTTTTCTTCGTCACTTTGTTGTGTTATGGGAGTTGCATACTGTTCTTCGAAATAGTCAGCCAGGATCTCTGCTTTTGTTAGTGGTTCGAAGATTTGTCCATCGTCGGTGGTCAGTGGTCTTTCCGGTGTTTTGGGATTTTTAAGTGCTCTTATTAGACCCCAAGCGTTTCGATGTTGGAGGGTGAGATTTGACATTTTTTCTTCCCAACGTTCCGTGTTTAGTTCTTTTAGTCTCTTCTGCAGGTTTCTTCTATAATAGTTTGTCAGTCTTCTGTCTTGTGGGTCTCTGTACATCTGCCATTTTTTTCGGTGGAAGTTCTTGATGTATTTTAGTCTAGCAAGTTCCTCTGGAAGGTCTGTTTTATAGTTCGGTGGTGGGTTTACTGTTGTTATGGACGCTTTATGGTTAGCTTTATGGATAGCTTTTGTCAGGTGGTTTATAGCGCCATCAATTTCCTCTTGGCTTTCCATTCTATAAGTGGTTTTGATTGAGTTATGCAGTTCTTTTGTGAACAAACTCCAGTCTACCTGTTTTGTTATTTTTGGGGGTGGTGCTGTGATCATCCAGTTGTTTATCTTGACTATCACCGGGTTATGATCCGACGATAATTCGTTTACAGTGATTGGTTGAAGTATACGTGGAATATTCTTTGTTATCACAATATCTATGACATCTGGTTGATGATTAGGATTTGCCGGTATGTGGGTTGGTATTTCCGGACCAAAGACATGTAAGTTTAGTTCTCCCGCCACCTGAAGTAGTTGATTGCCATGTGGATTTGAAATTCTTGAATTCCATACTGGATGCTTGGCGTTTAGATCACCACCCACCAGTATTTTCGGACCAACCATCGTAATTTTCTCTATATCTTCACATAGTAGATCTTTATTTGGCCTCAGATATGCTGCCACTATTGTTATTACGCCGTCTCTTGTTTGGGTTTTGATTCCTGTAGCTTCAATATTTTCTAAATTGTTAAATTCTATTGGGGCGTGGCTGATTGTTGATTTTATTAGCACCGCTGTTCCTCCACCTCTTTCTCCTAGCCTGTCGTTTCTATAGGTGGTCATGTTTCTTAGTTTGAAGCTCTGATGTGGCTTTAAGTGCGTTTCTGTTATTAGTATTATATCCAGATTTTGTTGTTGTTGAAATAAGGCTAGTTCATGTTTCCTCTGCATTATCCCGTTCGCATTCCATATTGCTATGTTTATGTCTCGTTTTGGTATCTGGGTTCTATTTGCCATTATTGAAATAATGCTAATACGCCTTGCAGTAGAGCACCCATTTTCTCCCAGATATCACGTGCCATAACAATTTTTGTCAACGTAGTTTTTATTATTTCCAATTTTTTTCCTATATTTTCAGCTGAAAACATGTTGCTGAAATCAATTGTCTCGTTTTCCTCCTGCGATTGGTTTCCTGTTGTCTGTTTCATTTTTAATGCGTTAGCATAATTCATTTTTTGTTGTTGAGATTTTTCCTGTGTTGTTTTGTCTTGTCCTGGATGAATTGGAGGGAAGTTTTTAATTTGATTCCAGTTTCCCTCGCTAGTTTGTTCCTGTTCAGCGTTGTCTTTTGCTTTTCTTCTGGCCATATTCCTGTTCATTTTTTCAGCAAGTGCTTTCTGATACATTGGACAACCTCGCCAAGATGCAGGATGATCTTCGCTGCAGTTGGCACATTTGGCTTTTGCTTCACGTGCTATTGGGCAGTCCTTAGATTCATGTAGCCCTGAACATTTCACGCATCTGCTTGGTAGAGTACAGTAGTTCGCAGTATGTCCAATCCTCTGACATCGTCTGCACTGTGATGGTCCTTCCTTATCCTTGTACCGCTCCACATGAATCCTTGTGTAATTGATCTCTCGCTCGTAATATATTTCTTGTGCCTTCTTTGTAGGGGTCAAGTAACACAATATATTGCTAGAGGTATTAATTCATTTGAGGTTTTATCTCTTGTCTTAAATTGGTGGATATTTTCTACTGGGTATCCCCTTTTTGTTAGTGTTTCAACAATCTCTCTCATTTCCACATTTGGTGGTAAGCCCTTTATTACCACTTTCAGTGGTGCTTTATCTGGTGTTTGGTGTGTGTAGAATCCAATCTTCTTCTGATGTAGATAGTTTTTGACTTTGAAGTAATCCTCCATACTGTCCGTGTGGTATTTAACACTGTCTCCTCTATATATCACTTTGAGGTGACCTGTAATTTGCTTCTTGATTTCTTCATTTAGTTTAAAAAGGTTTCCCGTTTGATAGCTCACAATCGGTGGAATATGTACTTTTTGTTGCTCCGTCGCACCTTGTTCTTCTGTGCTGTTGTTTATGTTCTGTCCATCGTCTTTTCCGCTCTCCTCCACTGCCAGTGCTGAGAAACGGTTGGACAGTTTTATTTGATTTCTCGCATCTGTTCTTGCAACTTTGATTTGTTTTTGTTTTTCGGATGCTCGTCGTTTTCTGTCAAAGATAGGTTCAAAGCTTTGTTGTTGTTCTTGCTCACTCGTACCTAGTACAAATGGCTCTCCATCATATCTGAATATTTCTCTCGTCGCAGCCTCTTCCTGTAATCTAGCTAAGTCTTCGTTTGTTGCATATTCCATGTCATACTCCTCATGTCCTTCAATCAGTTCGTCGCCGCACAACCGACCTACTTCACTGCCCGATTCCTCCATCGTCTCAGAAGCAGTCAGTGTCAAGTTGTCCCTATCAGACATGCTAGTAGGATCTCTTGTTATCACCGCAAGGTATTCCCGAGATCCACTAACAGCCCAGTCACTCGATTCCGATGTAGTCCGTAAGAGATGCCGGGTCGTCAACGTCCAAAATTTCCTGCCACCAGTCCGCAACACAGTCCAAATCCGAAGTCCAGTAATACACGCCGCGTCGTCAAATAGCACACTTTCCTGTTGATGTAGTCGAACAGCTCTCGATGATATAGTTCACGAGGAACTTCCGCTCCATGTGACGCAAATTCAACCAGAGAACCAAGATAATACATTCACAACGCTGCTCGTCTATACGAGATTCTCATTTCGAATTTTCATTCTAGTTTGGTAATAGCTGGTTGAAGTGATTTAAACATAACAAAAATAACATAAAAACATAAAATTTACCAAAGTAAATCATAAAGATCTACTTTGATTTAGATTTTTGTATCTAATTACTAATGTTCACGTAATGTGTTTTTCAGATCGTGGCGTGGATCTCCTTTGCCGACTATACCTCGTATGCCACCTGCGGAGTATATAGACGTAATAGATGGTGAAAGCCACCTCTACGAGGAGCTGGACCCGATCTACGACTACATATCACCAAACTACAGCAGTAACTACACGGCGGGGTCTCAGCCATCCACAGTGTCCCGACAAGTAAGAAAATTTACACCCCAAGTGGCCTCAGGTGATCCATTTCCAAGAGATTCTACCCACCAACGTGGTGTAATTTTGTAACCACTGCTTTGTAGTAAGGATAATAAAAATATTAACATTGGTTGTAAACATTTTTATTGCACTATTTGAGTATGAAAACTATCATTCAGTATTCACATACACAATTTTTTGAGAGAAAAAGCAACCTCACTCTTGATTTATCTTACCACTTTCCTCTAGAACATTGGTTCCCAATTAGTTTCCACCGAGTACCACTTCAAGCAAGAGCTCGGCCTCATAGCTGATATTATAGATATGCTCATCCCAGTGGAATGATTCGCACGACTGCAGCATTATAGTAATATAATTCATACACGCCGTTCGTCCTAAAATATATTTTGCCAATGGTAATGTTGGTGAAATTGTTTTTTTTTTGTTATCTTAGAGCTTATCTTAGTCAAGGGGTTCCCGCGCGTACCCCTTGAAGCTATTCAATCTATCCCTGGGAGTGCGCGTACCGCTAATTGGGAACCACTACTGTAGAAAAGTATATTCAGTGCAAAAAAAAAAAAATTAATAATTACAGGTGTGTTCACATTAGAAGCTCCCCATCAAACCAACATGTAATTAATTGGAGAACACAAGTCATACTTGCACATTGAATCTTGACTGTGTCTTGTTATTGATAGATGCACAATTCATCTAAGATAAATATAATTTAAAACATTTTCTTCTGACATTAAGAAAGAATAGATGAAAGGTGATGGTAAAATAATAATAAATCGGAAGACTCCTGGCGCGGGATGGGATTAAAAAATATCTTCCGGCCTCCCGCCAAGATACGTGATATGCTGCGTTCGGTAAAAGATGACTCAGGCTTGAGGACACCTGGGATTTATTCCATACCGTCTGAATGCTGCAAAGTGCATATCGGTCAGACCATCAGAACGACCGAAGAGAGCCTTACCGAACACAAACGACACCTAAAGCTGATGCAACTGGACAAGTCTGCGATAGCCGAGCATGCCTTCGAGATCACAGGATAGAGTTCGACAAAACACTAGTGCTGGTTTGGGCCTCTTCCTTCTTGGACTCGGTCATAACTCGCTCGCGCGTTGGAGATCCGGCTAAATGCCAAAAATATAAGTAGTTACGGCGGGCTCTATCTGAGTGTATCCTGGAGACGAATCTTTAGCGATCTCCGACGAGAGCGAAGCAGATCTGCACAACAGGGTGTAGAGGGCGCAAATTACACCAGTTGGGCGCGGCAGCTGATCGCGAGTTAAGCCAGCACTTTCGACCAATCAGAGTGAGCGGGCCTTCAGCTGAAGGTATAACGGAGGTTCGATGGGTCGACGCAGGTTACGTTCTTTCATAAAAGGCAAAAGTCAGACTGTATGTGACTCGCAAAAGTCCTAAGGGAAAGTTAAAACGAGAAACTTCAGAACGTGTCGGGATTCGTCGGCTCTGGAATCCCTTCTAGCCGGGGTCCAAGCTCTTCACTTACTTCGTCAGAGACCAGGCCCAGCAGCTTGGAGTGACGGAGTGCAGACCACCAAGAGAAGAAGAACTCCGACTACTCTCACTGCAATACAGGTCTGTTCCTCCAAAGGGAAATATCCGCTCCAGGGCCAGAATTACATTCGGATACCCGCGGGTGTGTAGGCCACTGTGTTAGCAGCCGAAACCAAGCGGTGTTAACGTAAAGCAGTAATGCAATCCCCCGCGGAAGTTAGCGGACCTGCACCACAACGTAATAGACCCATTAACTGTCAGGAACCGGACAAAACATCATCGACGATTCCGACCAGCCACTTAGTGTACGGTCAGCACTGATGACGAGATATCCTTCAAACAAATACACACCCTGATAATCAAAAACCTCCCTAGAGACTCCACACAAAAACAAATATACACAGATTTAAAAAGACTGAAACCAATAATGCCTCCAACGACAACATACATGTTCAAGACAGAAAACAATGATCTCATCATAAAAACCTGAATGGAAGACCCTGAAGCAGTGCTGATCCACTTCTTCAAAATAGCCTACAGCGTGGACAGTTACTACACACAGACCAAACGACAGAATTTCTACCATCCCCTTTCTACGAAAACAACAACCCGCCTTCAGTGTAGTGGCCGAAGGGGTGAACTTAGACATTACCCCTGAAGATGTGAAAAACCAAATGACAGAAACAGGCTTCTAAACCCTACTTGGTATGGATAATATCATTCAAAGCACTACAAATAGAAACGAAGCTAAGGCGAATCTTAACTCACGACCAAGCCCCGCTCGACTTCCTACACAAATGGCACACAGTAGGGGAGCCCAGATCACCATCACCACCAATACCTGGACAGTGTACCAAATGCCACTCGTTCCAGCACACTAGTGCATCATGCAACCAGAACAGGAAATGCCCCAATGCGGAGAATATCAGCACCCCAGCATCTACAGAAAACCCCAAATATAGCAACTGCAACGGTGAACACTCCGCCCTCTCACATAAGTGCCCAGTGAAGCCAAAAGAAGTGAAACAAAACATACCATTCAGAAACTTACAAATAGTCAATGAGCCCACCCCCACTCCAGCAACAATGGAAGACCTCTTTGAACAGCACACCCCTCAGGATGATTTCATCAGCGCAACAACCTCCATCCTCCAAAACCTCTTTCAGAGCAGAAGAAAAGAGGTATTGTCAATACTCAAACCGGTATATAGAGAACTTTTCCATAAAGATGTACAAATAAACCAACCTGGGCCCTATATAACCGTCACAACCACCAAAATCAGGCAATGGCCACACAAATAAACAAAAATGAATGAAATCAATCCAGACAAAACCATGAATAAACCACCACAATGGCTGAGATAGCTAGGAATAACTTGCTATTTATTAACGCAGCTCGACTCAAAAGACAAAAGACCCTACTTACACGCTGCATTCGAAAAAACAACATTCACATAGCAGGAGTCGCTGAGATGTGGACTAAAACGGACGAAGAAGCTATACTTCAAGGCTAGTCCTCTTTCACCAAACACAGACATGACGCCAGAGGGGGCGTGGCACCGTACATACCCAATGACATACCCGCTAGACGAGCACCACTCCCCCCACAATATGACAACACGGAGGCAGTTATGGCATCCATCCCGAGAGACTATGACACAGACTTACTGGCAGCTTGCATCTACAATCCACCGAACAATAGCATACCTACAAACTTCCTCCGCTATATAACCTCATTCAAGGAATTTATTTTATTGGGAGACTTTAACGCCAGACACCACTATCTAAACGACGAACAGATAAACCCAAATGGACAGCAACATTTCCAACTACTCACGACTGAAAATGTATGCAGGCTACAAACAGGAGGACCGACCTTTAGAGGACACCATGGATATTCAACCCCTGATCATATATAATTTAGCAGCAAACTAACAGACAAAGTACAATTTGACTGATTAGACGACAGAATAACGAGCGACCACCTTCCTATCATATTTTCCACAACATCGACTCCCCTCCCCCAGATCAGAGCCATCAGACTTATTAAAAGCGCGGACTGGATAAAATTCAATTAAATAATTACGAAAAATCTGCAAACTCCAATTACCATCACTGACTCCACCGAAATGGAAAATATAAACACATTACTGCTACAAACAATCCAAACTGCAATAGACAAGTCCATCACTACCAAAACCATCAAAAACTGGGAACCAACTATTCCGAAAGAAGCCAGAGCAATAATTAAACAAAAAAGAAGAATCTGTAGGGGAATCAAAAGAACAGGAAACAATGACGTCAGACCACTATGGAACAGACTGAATAACCAAGCAAGACGTATATAACAGACAGAATGAGACAACACATGCCAACAACTAATTTACAGAGAAGGCCGTAAATTTTGGAATAAATTCAAGATGCTTATGGGACAAAGACAACCTACACTAGTGATCAAACCACACCACGACGAATAGCAACCGACAAAAAGCCGAGGCCTTCAGACAGACACTGGAAACAATACACGACTTCCAAACTTCCGACAGGAAGTGAACAGCAATTACTGGAAATCCTAACTACAGCGACAGTACCGACTGAGAAAGGGACAGAACTAACAAAAGAAATTACAGAGATGGAAATACTAACAGCAATCTGCTCTGGAAGAAACCAGCCCCCGGTCCTGACGGAATAAACAGTATGCACCCCAGGAAAAGTCCGCTGGATGTATTAATCCCGACCATGACCTTACTATTCAACTACTGCCTGACGTACGAAACGATACCTGACTCGTGGACAAAAGTCAAAATAATTATTATCCCCAAAGCAAACAATCCAACCACTGACCCCAACTCCTAAAGACCCATATCCCTCTTAAATGTAATCTGAAAAAGATATGACAGAATAATCACAGACAGACCACGAAAATACTTAAAAGAAAACTCAAAAATTGCCAACATACAATCTGGTTTCCGACGACATTACTCAACTGACGATCCTCTACTGTAACTGACAGCGCACATAACAAAAAGCAACTATAGGGGACAATGCACTCTGGCAGTGTTGCTAGATATAGAACGTGCTTTCAACAAAATTTGGGCTGACGGACTACTGTACAAACTACAAAAAATGGGAATACCAGACAAAATAATCAGAATCATTAAAACCCAACTAGACAAAAGACAGTGTTCAGTTTACTGCGACGACGCGACTTCTGACCGATTTACGCCAAAAGCTGGAGTCCCGCAAGGAGGGATGTCCTCCACCCTGCTATATTTAGCCTACGCCTCCGATACACCACCAGTAGAAACACAGGACGAAGACGTTCAAATGTTTGCCGATGACACCGCCTACTGGTACTCCACCCCCACCACAAAAACTGCCAACAGTCGTGCGACACGATACTTAGGACGCCTACAAGACTGGATGAGCAAGTGGCGGATCAAGCCAAACCCTGACAAAACACAGACAATACTATTCAGACACAGGAACTTAACACAAAAACGAACGCAAAAATCGGAAGACATACAACTTACCCTATGGCGACCACTGTTACGACTGATAGACTGCGCGAAGTACTGTACCTAGGAATACACATAGACAAATACCTCAACTGGAAAACGGACATCAGGGAAATACTAAATAAAATAAGGAAAAGACAAAACTTGATTCGACTGGTACAAGGACGCTTTTTCGGATGTAGTGACCAGACGGCAATCCACACCTACAAGACGCACATAAGACCACTCATAGAATACCACTTGCAGGAATGAACAAAACCACAGCCAACAGACTATACGCGACAGAAAGACGACTACTGAGAAGCATACTAAAACTCCATTACCGAGCCCTCTCGGAAGCGGTTTAAGAAACAGCAAAAATAACCCCACTACAGACGAGGCTGACGATCCAAAGAGTGAAATATGGATACAAGATAATGAAAATCGGACAGGACATTCTAAACCTTATGACCCTCAAACCAAGAACAACTGCCAAACCAAAATACAAATACATATGCCCACCAAGAACATACGTTTCCAGAGACAGACGAACATGAAAACGAACTTACGCGACATGACCAACTACCTCACCTCGACGTAAGGCCGGGTCCAGCTACATCATTACAACTATAAAGCTACTATATAATAGAAGAAAAGAAGCCCAGGCAATAACAGGTAACAAGAAAAGGAAAAGTTGCTAAAAACCAAACTATAAAACTTACAATACCAAAAACAGAAACCTTTCAACACTGAAGAAATGTAAATAACACAAAAACTGTAGACAAATAGAGAAGTAGATAGTTATATAAATTAAAAGATGTACTCAACTTACAAAAGGAAAAATAATGTAAAAATAAATTAGACAATAGTGTAATAGAATAGGAATAGTTAGTATTAGGATTTGATAGAATTAGATTTAAAAACAACATTATATAAGTGAACAAATGATGTGTAAATATTGTGAAATTATACAAACTAATAAAAATATTAAAAAAATACTATTATAAAACCCAGGCTAAAAAGAGCCCCTGATCTCCAGCAGCCCGCCTCCAACCTTCAGTTGGGAGAGTGAAACATCAACAACAACAAAAAGGCTAAGCCAGTCGAGGCGGTGATAGTCAGCTTGCGACAGGTACAAGATACCTGATGAAGACGGCAGAGCCAGCTGTCGAAACGTCGTGTTTATACAAGTCTCCACTCACACAACGGTAAAATAAATGACAAAGTGATTCCGTTGGTATGAAGATTGGAAAAAAAGATATAATGCCTTTGACTCCTTGCCTCCATCCAAGCAACACAATGGTCAATTGTAATATAATTTTACACCATTTTCTAGTTCATAAGAACACCTTTATTAGCAAAAACGACACTTTTAAGCATTTTACTGCTTCATCAGAAAATGAAGTGGCATATAGATGCAGTTAACACTGTGCGTCAGATTTGGCAGTAATTTGGTTCGCCGTTGATGTGTTGATCATCCTTAGTGTATCACGCATGCTTTGTTGAATTATTGACTGACTTCGCTGCTAAGCTGACGTAGTTCTCAAAAAATGAATGGAGAATGTCAGTGTTTGAATGTGGTCAGCAACTGGACGTGAATCTAACAATAGGCTCATTTAATTTACGTCAGTACCTGAAACTCAGTAAACATCAGCTTAAACTGGAAAGGCACTGAATAGTTTTCTAACCAATGGTAATCTCTCCCACTGCATTCTCCAACAGACACATTTCGCAGGTAGCTGAACAATATTCACAAAACGGGAAAGAGGAAGAAATAATGTTATCGAATATCAGAAATTGAGGCAATACTACACTTTACACTCGCCATCTGATGGCATATTTTATCGTCACATTGATGGGTATTCATTATTTGCAATTTAAGGAGACATTCATTGCACCATCATACAATCAGGGGCGTAGCTACTATGGGGCTAGGCGGTGCAGTGCATTGGGGCCCCTACGCTCAGGGGGCCACCAGCATACATTTGGGGGCCCCAAAGCGCACCTCTGAGGGCCCCCAAGTGCAGTTCAGAGGCCCATGAGCCTTTATGGCAAACTGGCGACCTTTTTTTAGATCTATATTATAAGGGGTCCCCTGAGACATAGGAAGCCCCAGACTAAGGTCCCTCTCACTGCTCGGGGGGGCCCAACCACTGCTCAGGGGGCCCCTAAGCACAACTCAAGGGGCCCATCCTCAGCTCAGGGGGCCCTTACCAGCAACACAAAGCAAAAAAAGATTGCCCATCTGGCCTGAGGGCCCAAAATAATTTTTTTGCACCGGGGCCCTTGTTGGCCTAGCTATGCCACTGCATAGAATAACAATGACGTTAGGTACGTGTTATACAGAATATGTAACCTGTTTAGTGTTTCTATATCTTTGACCATAACAGTTTCCATCAAAAAATAAAATTTAATCCCTATAAACATTTTAGGAATATTAGTAGTTAAAATTTCACAAACCAGTTGTTTTATCAGAATTTGTTGTTCTAAGTCCGATATAAGGTATAAGCTATTAATTTACCATCTACAACCCAAAAGACTTCCAACTGGGAAACCAATTATCCATTAAAAAATATGTTGTGATATTCCTTAATCTCAGAAATTTGTTAATATAACGTGTAACAGCTAGCGTTCTGGCCTCGCATTCCGGAGAACGGTGGTTCGAATCCCCGTCCGGGCATCCAGATTTGGGTTTTCCATGGTTACCCAATTCACTCCAGGCAAATGCTGGGATGCTTCCTTCAAAAGGCCATGGCCAAATTCCTTCCCATTCCTTGCCCCCATCCTTGCCCCCCATCCTTTCCCGTCTCTAAAGACCTCGCTGTTGAGAGACGTAAAGCAGTTAAAAAAAAAAAGTTAATATAACAAGCAGTTGTATGGAAATATGTGTTTCTCTTGCTATATGCAACCGTACATTTGTCAACATCATACGTCACAAGGCGAGGTATTTAGATTGTCTGTTGTTACTAACAATCTTTAAGAAAATTTTTTTTAACTACATTAAGACATATACGCAGTACCGGATTAGCTAGCCATGTAGCAGGCAGTGGCGTACTTGGTCAACAAGGGCCCCGGTGCAAAAAAATTATTTTGGGCCAGGATATCTAATTGGGTTGGTAAACATGGAATGAAGATAAATGCAAACAAGAGTCAGCTTATTAGATACACAAATAAAAACCAAAAGGTTAATTATGAATATAAGGTGGGGAAAGAATTGCTTGCTGAAGACTTGAAATGTAAATATCTTGGAATTACTTTTGATAACAAACTTAACTGGGCAGGACACATTGGACAGGTGGTAGGAAAAGGTTTCAAAGTTCTGTATGTACTATAGAAGTCAAGGAATTGGGTTACAAAACTTTGGTCAGACCATTGCTCGAATATGGTAGTGTAGTATGGGACCCTCATTTTACGAATCAAATACAGGAGTTGGAGAGGGTGCAAAAAAGGCTGCTAGATTTGTTTCTGGAAATTATCGCAGAATGCAATCAGTGACGGATATGATAAACGAGCTGGAATGGGATTCATTGCAAGACAGGAGGAGGATGAGGAGGGTCATGGGAGTGTACAGGGCGTATACTGGCGATGAGGCATGGAAATATATTGCAATAGGTATGAAAAGTAGTGCATGGAAGGGAAAAGATGACCATGACCACAAGCTGCCACTCGATTTCAGGCACAAGGGTGTGGGAAGATTCTGTTTTTTAGGTAAGGGTGCATGGGCGTATCCAGCGAGGGGCAGGGGGGGGCTGCTGCCCCCCTAGAAGAAAAATTAAGTTGCCTTCAGTACGCTTCGACGAGTGAAGAACTAGTTCAGGAGCACTTTGGGAGAGAAAGATTGACTGGATTATGTCTGATGAGTGTGCATCGAAATTTCGTGAAAGAACACTATGAGATATTGACAAACAAAATTATTGAAATTGAAAATCCGAGACAATTAATGTTTACATGAAAAACTAACTGACTTACGATCTTACTTAACTACATAGTAGGTCCTTAGATTAAGTAGTTGGGTTACTATATTAATCAATGATAAAAATAGTTTCCTGAATAGGTTTGAGTTTGATTTTGTAATGTCATGTTTCAGTCCCCCACCCCACTTCCTCGAAACCAAAATGAGTTGCCCCCCCCTAGTTCAAACCCTGCCCCCCTCTAGTTCTGATCCTGGATACGCCCTTGTAAGGGTTCCAGGGATTGGAATGAGTTACCAAGAGAAATGATGAATAACTAACCGAAAACTTTGAAAGAATTTAAAGATAAAATTTGTAGAGGGCAAATGTAGGTAGGTGCAGGATAGGGGGAAGATTGGTGTGTAGGGAAATTGCCACCGGAGCCTGTGCTCCATTGCAATTAAATTATTTTAAAAAATTTAAAAAAGGGCCCCCTTTGCTGAGGGTGGGGCCCTTGAGTTGTGCTTAGGGGCCCCCTGATCAGTGGTTGGGGGCCCCCTGAGCAGTGAGAGGGTCCTTAGTGAGAGGCTTCCTGTGTCTCAGGGGCCCCCTTAGACGACTGTAGAGCTAAAAAAGGTCAGCAGTTTCCCATGAAGGCTCGTGGGCCCCTGAACTGCGCTTGGGGGCCCCCTGGGGTAGGGACCCCGGTGCACTCCACCGCCTAGCCCCATTGTAGCTACGCCCCTGGTAGCAGGAGTTAGCAAATGCTACGGTCCCCGCGACTTCTGGAGGGCCCCCTTTTCTGAGGCCCCCCCCCCCCCATAGTATCTTATTTTGATGGGCTTTTTTACTGTACAATGCTCTTATTTCATTACGGATCCATTTTTTTGTGCTGTTGTTTTCGCATTTTGTGCTGTTTTTGTGCTGTTCCTGACTGTCACGTTTACATAATTTGGCTTAAGGTTATACTGAACACATAACTTATTAAACTTGATGTTCTCCATTGTTTTGTGGAGATTGTGGTTGCAGAAAAATGTGGAAGGTGCTGTTCCAGACTGACATGTGCTAGCCGCCACAATTTTTAGTAAGTAGAGTTTATGTACGTAGGGGGAGCCGGAGGTGCCTATGCTGCCCATGTTAAAGGAACATTTATGAACAATCTACCATACAGAAGAATTTGAAATTTTTTCAACATATAAAGTGGTTTAGTATTGCAGTTAGGTCGGAGGGACATTGTAGTATCTTTTATAGTTTCCTTTCAATATTTTTTTTTATTTAATGATCCAACCTTTTTTTTTACGAAAATTGCTTTATTTTAATCAAATGGAAATGAAACTACTGAACATATTGTTAAATATCTGTGTTATAATTTAAGTTTGACTACTATGAGTGCTGTATAAAAATTTTATCTCCCTAGTTTCAGTGGATTTTGAGAAAATGTTCCTTACATTAGGAAAATTCTAATTCACGGGAAATGGCTATCAAAGTTTCTCAATACATTCCTGCACTATAGGATGGATTATCAGGGTCTTCTTCTTCATCCTCCAAAGGCTTCCTTTTTGGTCTTCTTTTCTGGCCTGTTGTTCCATCATTTTTCATATTCCTTTCTCTTCTTTCTGCTCCTCTGCTCAATATTTCTTAGTGCTCGTACAGTGTTCACTCCAGCTTGAAATCCTAATGCCTTCAATAGTTCACACTGTTTCCTTGGTTGTAGGTTGCTATTGCATCATAAATGCCGAAGTGCAGTGTTTTTATGCTTACAAGCACCCTTCTAGGAATCACTGTCCAAATTAAATTGTTAACGCTCTCATTAGGATTCTGCGTTTTTCCGTGTAGACATTTGTGTAACAATTTTGGCTGTGCTAAGTCATGAAAAACTGGTTTTATTGCATCTATCACAGCTTCTGGTAAACCATGCTTGTGATCATAGTCATTTTTGGCATTATATTTGCACCAGGAATCTTTTGGACACAGGTTGTGTTGAGGGCATTCATTCGAAGAGGCAGTATGAAGGAACAATGCCCACACCGCTTTTCGCATGTTACTAGCATTACTAGTATTTGTACTCAGCGGCCCCGTCAATTTCCTCTAGAGGCGCGGGAGAAAACGGCAATAACTCCACTTCTAGGGCAAATTGAACAGTAATTCAAAGTTTTCATTAAAGAGGAATGTTCCAATTAATTTTTGATAGCAAAAAAAAAAAAAAAAGACCTACCTATTATTTTTTATTTGACCACCTCCGGCTCCCCATAAAGCCTGTAAGCATACAGATAATTTGGTATTAAGACGTGAATTTATGTAATCGTAAGTTTTCCCGGCGGATCTGATGTTTGAAGATCTCTCGGGCGTGCAGCCGGGTCAATGACGCCCGAGAGATCTTCAAACAAGTGAATTTATGTTTGAACATAGATACTACGAAAACAATCCTCCTCAGATCCCGCGTGTCGTATACGACACACCAAATTCGTCAACTTTGTGAAGACATAGCTCCATTGTAACGCCTACGACACAGCTCCACGTAGTTTCCCCGTTTTCCGCCAGATGTCTTCACCGACTCCTGCAAGTTTCAGCTGTCTGGCGCATAAACTGACCGGTCTATGCATTGTTTCCTCAGTGCATGCAGCCAAAGACGGACAAAATGATGTCACGATCTTGTAAGTATCTAATTGTGTTATCTTATTTACAATGCATATTGGAATTATATATATAATACTTGAGACTAATACTTCTAGTTAATATATGAGCATTTTAACTTCACGAAGTAATAATTTTCACGCTGCTACATAACAATTTGTACACGTGTGTCGTATATGACACACTGGAACCGAACAATGTACTCCAGAAAATATGTTCCTAAAATTATTTGGAGGTAGTATATCATCACTTTCAGTCTTATTAAGTATTAGTGAAATTTATTTTATGACTTAACAATTATAAGTATTGCTTTCTGCTTCGTTTAAATTAATTATATAATTTTTTCCTTCTTTAGTGTCAGAAGCACAGACTCTTGAAGAGTTGGAGCGAGCTCTAGATTTCAATGGAAATATCTCAGAAATCGATGGTATATCCAGTGATGAAGAAGACAATGAAGATAGTGTTTTAGCACCAGAAGTCGAAAGTGATGATACGTGTGACTGCATCTCTTTGACTTTGCTTGTGCTGCTGCATGGGTTGAATACAGTAGAGCACTGAAGACAAGAAGAAGAAAATGCAAAAGACTATTTACAATTTACGAAGGCAGTATCAGAGTGGCTCTCTCATTCAGGAAGTGATTCATTTGACATGAACAATGAATCTACAGAAGATGATAAAGAAGTGGATATAGTATCTACCTCCATGAAAAGAAAAATTGGTCCATCATCAATCCCGAGAAAGACCGAACGAAAGAGTAGTGAAATTCATATGCCAGAGATAACAGATGATGAATAGACTCATCACTGTGGATGGCTTGGGTGTAAAAGTGGGAAAGCACAAGTTTTCTGCAAAGAGTGCAAGATTCATTTGTGCCTTGCTAAGGGAAAAATTTGTTTCCGAGATTTTCACATGCGTTGATCTTGGTGAGAAAAATTCTTGTATGTCAGGATAATGTAATTTCAAAATGTTTACATATTTATATTGTTCAATTAAATCAGTTTTTGTATACTGTTGGATGAATAAATGAATATAACAATATACGGAGTCACATATATTCATTCCACAATCGTCTGCTTTCAGTACCGATGTGTCATATACGACACAGCAGTTTTTCAAAAAACTAAACAAAAAATTTTGAAAAGTGAAATGTTTCCTTACTAATATAGTCCACAACATTAATCTACACTCAAATTTGTTTATAAAAATTAAATTTATACGGTAGTGGATCTGAGGAGGTTAAATAGAATAATTATAGCAGACTGAACCTAAAGAGGTTACAATATTACAGCATGAATATATGTACTTAATTCGCATACACAAATATGATCAGGGGCGGATCCAGGGGGGGGGGCTAGGGGGCTAGGGGGCTCAAGCCCCTCCCCAAAAGTATCTAGGTCCATCCCCGACATTGTAATTTTGGAGACCCTTTTTTTTTTACCAAAAATCCTCTGAACCAAAATTCACTCAAGCCAAGCACCCCTCAAACAAAAGTCCGCTCAAGCTCCCCCCCCCCAAACCAAAATCCTGGATCTGCCCCTGAATATGATCATAATATCATGTTATTTATAGCCACTGACGATGTCTCACTCCAAAAGGGAGAAACGCGTCTGTCAGTGGCGGATCTACAAATTTTCCGAGTCGGGAAAAAACTTGAGATTGCCGCCCCTTCAAACATGAATTTGCCGCCCGGGGCGGTACAGAGCTATTCTTTGATTTTGCCGCCCGCTGATGGTTTCCGCTTGGGACAGTAGAGCTAAAAAAAGGTCACCGTCACACGAATTTGCCATTTACCGCTCCTTCAAACATGATTTTGCCGCCCCTCTGAAATTGTCGCCCGAGGCAAGCGCCCCGGTTTGACCCCCCCTAGATCCGGCACTGGCGTCTGTCAGATGAAAGTTAATAATAAAAACAATTGTGAGAAGACGGATTTTAATTCAAAAATATTTATGCAACAACTGGGGAACATGGCCTACAACGAAGTTACAGGAGAGGAATGTTCTTTCGGCAGGCAGTATCTTTGCGTTAGTCGTCAGCTGATTCGTGGCTTAAGGCGTGTGTATTGCAATATCGCGTTGGAAATACGAGTGACGGAAGTAGTGTGGAAGCATTAAAAGTGGAATTCATCAATCAGGAGGTATGTTCCTATCTTTGTAGTGTTTGTGGAATCTTGCTGTTCCTGTGTTTCTTTTTACAATTCGGAGAAATAAAGTTCGTTGATGCCTCCCAATCAATACTCGCAGCAGTGTGTATTGGTTATGGGATTGGCATGGTATAATCGTAAATTAATTCATTTTCCCTTTTCACAAGTCCAACTTAAGTTGTAATTATGCTTTCATACGTATGAGTTGAATATTCTACATACACCTTCAATATTTCCTCTTTCATCACTTGAAACATATCAGCATATTTCTGTGCAGAAACTATGAATCTAATATTAAAGTTTGTTAAGTTTGTTGAAGTTGTTTGAGCTTAAAACAGTAGTTTACCACTACAATGCATCCATGTGGAACCCTTTACATTGTTATTTAGTAAACAAAGGGAAGACATTAATTTTTGTGATCAGTGTTACACTGAGAGAAGTTGATAACTGGATGCCATTTGCTTTGTGAGTGCTGTACCCTGATTTCTATTTTGTTGTTTTGTCTGTATTTATTTATGGTTTTCCTATAGCTGCATGTAGCTAAGATACTGATTTCTAGTTGTTCTTTATTATCTCTCCCTCCTCACTTACGGTAGTTAAAGTTAGGTGTGAAGTTTTTATAAATATATTAAATATGTAAATATGTATCTGCGAAATAGTTGTATAAACCAAAAAAATGATAAACGAAACTGGGTTATACTTCAATACATATGTCAGTGGTTTTATGTCAGTTAATATCTTTCAATTCTTTACATGTGTTACATTAGTGAGAGGTGTGTCTCTCGGTGACATATATCTGTCTTGCTAAAATACTACATTATGTTTTGCTGCAACATAGTTATGATGATGTCTCAAAACACCTGCTTTGTTAAAAGAGTTGGAATGGGATTCATTGGAAGACAGGAGGAGGATGAAGAGGATAATTTGAACGCACAAGGCATATATTGGTGATGAGGCATTTAAAGATATTGGTGTAAGAATTAAAAGTAATGCATGGAATGGAAAAGATGACCATGACCACAAGCTGGCACTCAATTTCAGGCACAAGATTCTCTTTTTTAGGTAATGTAGTCAGGGATTGGAATAAGTTACCAAGAGAAATGATAAATAATTTACAAAAAGCATTGAAAGAATTTAAAGTTAAAATTTGCCGAGGGTAAATGTAGGTAGGTGCAGGAAATGGGGAAGATGGGTTTGGAGAGAGATTGCCACTGGAGTGTGCATTTCATTGCAATTTAATTAAATATTTAAAATATTATTTGTCTTCTCACTGATATTAGAAGAAGATTTTAAGGTTGTATATACTCCTATTAGGGACCGTCCATAAACTGTGTAGCTCCATTTTGGGCCTCCTATTAACCCACCTCCCCCCCATGTAGCCTGACGTGTTATTTGTCTACACATCCCCTCCTCCCCCCGCGTTGTATGTAGCTTTTCCCCGTATTGATTCCAGAAGACATTGTGTACTCTTTTTTCTTGTCAGACTATCGTAAACTACATACAGAGATTATTAAATGACGGAAATATTTATTCAAATGCTTCTGTGTGTTCTGTACTTTATTTTCACTGTGGCAAATAAAATGAATGAAAAGCTTCGTGGCTTGGCTTGGAAACACCCCCCCCCCCACCTCCTAGTGTGGTGTAGCTTTGTACTCAGCCCCTCCCCGCCCCCTGGACCAAGCCATGTTTCTGGATGATCACTTATCGTATTTGCATTTACCTTGTACTTGCTCTTTGTGTGCCATATTAGAAAGGAAAGGTTGAGTTCTGTATTTTATTCTATGATGCTGGCACCAGAATGGAGATGTTGCTATCTTTAATTTTTTTTTTTCACTTCGTGACATGAGTTTTCTCTATATTTCCAAGCACTCATATGACAACAGTGTGAACATGCATTGTGAACCATTCCAGGTAGTCAGCAGTATTCTCCATCTATATATTAAATGTGTTCACAGTATTTTGTTACCTACTGCACCATTAGAGTTGGGTCACTAATCAACAGTGACTCACTGTTGATTGGTACCTTTACATGTGCTCCAGCAAATACGACTTACCTATAAAAGATCATTTTATGTCATCCTTCCTGTGTTTCTTATTACATATTTTTAATCATACTGATTACCAAGCTTTTCTTGCAACAATTAAATTAAGCTATCTGATTCCTTTAAACCCTATATTGTTACTTCATTTGTTCCTTACAATATACATACTACACTTTTAATCTAAACTATTTTTTTATAAATCAGTTGTTTCTGTATCCTTAGTAGGTGCACTGAATAATAAATATATATAAATATTTTTGTTATTGACAAAGGTGTGTGATATTTGTGAACCAACAAATCTAAGGCTTGTTGGAGATTGACTGTACTTTACTGAAAATTGAATGTGGGTTAGTTCATTATTACCACCCCCCTCCCGACTGATCAGTTTCCAATCACAGTTGATGCCTGTATGCACTAGTCACTGACTAACAGTCAGTGGTAACTGGCAGTTGTTAATCTTATATCCTGTACTGCATATTACTATTCAGAACTGCATTGATATGAGTATTGTCTAACTTGCTGTGAAATATATGTGTTTTCTAATTCCAATTCTGATAATAGAATTTTTTAATACTTTCATTATTTTTTTGTTCAACATATATGCTATGTTTGTGTATCTCTGTATAACACTTTATCCATACTTTGTAGTAAAGAAGTTGAAAAAGTTTTCTGAATGTTTTTTCTTTTTTTTTTACAGGTCAAAAGTTCAGCTTTAGCAGAGGGAAAATTAGTTTTGTGTTGTAATCAAAGTGAAGTTACCGTGATACAAAAGTTATAAGATGTACCATTTCATCTTCTGTGAGATCTATCAGTACATCTAATAAGTGCATCATGTCTGTAGTCAGACCATCACAATATATGTGTGTCACATGTACTTCAGTATTTCTCTACTGAGGGACTTGCTAATAAGCCACTGTGTTTAGTCATGATCTGTATGTAAATAGACCTTTATTATATTTGCCAAAACAGTGGTCAAATTTTCTCAAATGTATCGAAGTTGTGTGAACGTAATTTTGAAGAGAGCAAGAAAGCTATATTTAAAGAGACATCAGTAATTGTACTTGCTTGTGCATTCTGTACAGACAATTTTTCGTCTTTGTTCTCTCTAACAAAACACTTATTCACTCACATCTCAGTTATTTCAGCTCCATTATATTGTTTGCATCTACTGCTCCAAAGTATTTAAGGATTTTACAAGACTCCAATTTCACAATTACACCAACAGTATTGCACAAAGAAGGTAAGATGATGCATTATAACTTTATATTTATACAGCAATTGTTTTGTTATCAGACTTTTTGCACTAATACTGGACTTGTGTCTGCTTACTTGTCATTAGTTCAATCATTGCAGAAGTTAATGTTAATCCTGTATCTGACATTTGTGTTTAATCTGACAATTTCCCTATACATCTCCTTTCTCATTATTTATTATTATTATCTTAAGTACTTTGCATGCAAAATACCCCCACCTGTTTGCTTTTGCCACTTATGAAATTTTAAATTTAATAAAATTTTAAATAAAAAAACTACACTTTTCATTTTTGTGAATGTAGTTTCTGTGTGAAATTAACTTAAATTTCGTTATTGGAACTTAATGTTGCATTTAATAATAAATGAATACTCTCTATTTAACCAGAGATATTACCCTATTGGTGACTGCTATGATTTAAATTCTTAACTTAGTAATATCAGATTTCTGTCAAAGTAAAAAAAACAATATTCGTAAATGTAAATAATGTTATTTTTATTTCTGATTTTATATAAATTTCATTTTATTAGAATATTATGTTTATAATTTTTTGTTTCAAAAGTTGATATTACTATTATTATTATCATATTTTGTAGAAGATTTTTGATGCGCTTACCATAATAGTTTCTGTAATACCATTCTTGAATTTTTACTAATGAAAACCATATTTTAGTTAGTGTGTTTGTGTCCTTCATTTTACACATGTTAAACTATTTAATTTTTGTAACAGTGCAGTCTGTTACTTATAAATATACCATACTACTATGTACAATTACACTACTGCTTGCAAAAATAATGTATATGTTAATAATAATATAAACTACTACTAGAAAAACTAAATCATACCTAAGATTTTAAAATTAACTTACTTCTCCAATATGATAACCAGTCTCTGTATAGTAATATTAATGTTTTCTTTCGTCTAGGAGTAATTGCTACTGCAGGAAAACCAATTGCAAACAACAAATTTCTACTGCCGACTTTCACACCAAAAGAATGCAGGAGAAATTAGTCACTACATATAGCAACAGAAGCAGCTTTGATGAGAAACAAAATTATTTGAGGAGTAAGTCAGACGAACAATCATGTGTATTCGAATTGCATGAGACATCATGTATATGGTCCTGCAGTGTTAAAAGTAACCAGAAACGATATCTTAAATGTAATCAGCGAATTTGTTTGAGCGATGTTTGTGGAAAACCATTTACACGTACTGGGGATTATAAAAGACATCAGCTAACTCATTTGGGTGAACACCCATTTTCTTGTGTTGTATGTGGAAAATCGTTTACACAGTCTGGGAGTCTTAAAAGTCATCAGCGAATTCATTTGGTTGTACGCCCATTTTCTTGTGATGTCTGTGGAAAATCTTTTAGATGGACTAAAGCGCTTAAAGTACATAAGCGGATTCATTTAGGAGAATGCCCATTTTCTTGTTACATTTGTCGAAAATCGTTTACACAGTCTGGGAGTCTTAAAAATCATCAGCGGATTCATTTGGGTATACGCCCATTTTCTTGTTACATTTGTGGAAAATCGTTTACACAATCTGGGAATCTTAAAAGTCATCAGCGGATTCATTTTGGTAAACGCCCATTTTCTTGTGACAGTTGTGGAAAATCATTTACACAACCTGGGAGTCTTAAAAGACATCAGCGTATTCATTTAGATGAGCGCCCATTTTCTTGTGACGTCTGTGGAAAATCTTTTATAGAGTCTGCAGGGTGCTTAAAGACATCAGCGGATTCATTTAGGAGAACACCTAGTTTCTTGTGACATTTGTTGGAAAATCTTTTACACAACCTAGAAATCTTAAAAAGTAATCACAGGAATCATTCACCATAGCACCTATCTTCTTTTGAACATTTGTGTGAAATCTATTTTCTGACAATCTTATATACCATTAGGGATCGTCCACAAACTACTTGGCTCCAGTTCAGCCTTT
>JARYHS010005557.1:1362338-1402230 GCA_031002005.1 Vandiemenella viatica | reverse complement strand
ATTTACGCTATTACTAGGACTTACTACTGTTCGTGAGAGATCAACACGAACCAATGGACAATATCAGCAATATAGGAAGCCCAAATTATGAAGGGGAAGATGAAGGAAATGCATGGGAAGATGTATCTGTGCATTTCTGTAATGTTGAAGAAATTGAAGAAAATGCTTTTCAGATAGTACAAGTAGCAGTATATGATCGTGTTTATAATCTTCCTGCAACCATTTTTTTGTCTTACTGTCCTTTTCTTTTTTACAGCTCTAATATAAGCTGCTACACGAATAAATACATTTTTTCGGGGGGGGGGGGGGAGGGTAGAACTTAAAAACCTGTTTCATTTCAATATTGTCACCTCGATTGTAACATAACCGCACTACACTTGGCTCACGATGTTTCGGAAATCAGGAACGACATCATGACGGGATAAATCCGTAGACCACTGCCATAAACACAACAATTTGAGCGCCAGAATATCCGCACGCAGATCTTCAGCGAGCTTACTCGCGCACAAATGTGTGTGTGTATGGACGGCTAATAAGTCTTATATATAATGCCTTCCATTTCGGTACTACCCATGAGATGCATAATGGCAAAGTCATCAAATTTTTTTTTTTTTTTAACAAACGATCTATAGCACCGAGGGAAAGCATTTTGCTTCAGCAAGTGAATACACACAGTGTAAACTTGGCTCAGAAAAAGTTCTCATAATTTTTTGTAACCACATGAGACTTGACCTGTTTTTACAAGAATTGTATTTGTGGGATCTCATTTCTTTTTGTAAACTGATCCCTTATTTTGAATCGTCGCTAAAATCTAACGACTCAACTTGACAATTGGTGGATAAGAACATTTCACAATTGAAGATATTAATATACGATACCAACAATGCCCCACTCTTTGGAAACAATGGGTGTGCGCCCTAGCCGAACAATGCAGATTGCCGCTAGTTTTACTGCCACCATAGATAAATTACTAGTAACTTCCAAACTAAGCATAGGAACAAAGTAAAATTTAATATATTAGATAACTTGCTGATCTCTAGACAAGGAATCTGAGATAAATAGTTTAAATCTTCTCTGTTTCTTATTTGTACGATTTCTCCTCACATTTCATTTTATAATAACTCATTCCATGCGAAACATTGAAATTGATGACGAATGTAATTTCTAATGAGACGTGACAGAAGTCCGCCATTGTTGCTGTTCGCGGCTTCAATTATCAAAATCTATGATTGCTATATTTGTGCTTAAGTTTTATTTTCTGTATAAGTAGCTTTTTTCCACGTTGCAGTTACCATTTCTCGTACCGAGCGTGGTGGGGGAGCGGTAACGCTGTGTCCTCGCGTTCTGTAGGACGCGGGCTCGAATACCCGTCCCCACATCCAGATTTGGGTTTCCCCAAATCACTCCAGGCGTATGCCCGTAATCGTACTTCCAAAAGCCATGACCGAATTCCGTTCCTTTCCCACCTTTAATGACCTCGACATCGACGAGGCGTAAAGCCATAAGGATAAAAAATATACCTGTTCATTATGAGAGTCAGCTGTTGGTTTCCTTTTATGTAGCGGGTTTTCTGTGTTATTTCAGAATGCATAGGTCTGTATTGCCAACAGGAGTTTTTTTTATTATTTAAAACCTTAGTTCTGTTTATTATACGTTTCGCTTGGATTGTATTTTCTCTTAGTATTGTTTTATTTCTGACAGATTTCCCGTAAAGTATCGCAGATTATTACCATTGACTATGTTACACACTGCGCCTTTCTGACGACATTCCAGACAATACCGGTATCTATTACAACTAGGGTTGCCACCCTTACTTTATAATAAAGTATTGAACGGTATTTCTGGTAATTGTACTCTATACTTTGTGAAAACAATAAAGTACGCGAAAATACTTTATTTCTCATGATATAAAAAAGTTTGGTCGTAAGCGTTTTGTATATAATGGTACGTTATCTATTGGTGCCAAATCGATAGGTCCCAACCCCACTAGAACGCTCATTTTTTGAACGCAACCTAACCTCAAATGTCAACATTATCAATGTCATTTTCGTGTCAAAACTTTTTGTTTGTTTTGTGTAAAGCGGTTTGAGAACCATAAGTATACGTTTTATCAGTTTATAGAGTTATATTATGGTAAATCATGGACAAGGACAACTTCAGTAAACAAAGTACTCCATGTACACCTACAAAACATAATTTTGATAGTGAAACGGATCCAATAGATAGTTACACTGAAAATATTATTTATTATTTGTTTGCAAAGCCTTAGAATACCTAAATGAATGGTTTGATTATAATGACACAAACTGCTGATTTACACTTGCAATATAAATTTAAAGAGCAATGCTGAATTTGGTAATATTGTTAGCATAATAGAAAATTTAAAACTGCAAAACCTTAATATAGATATGGATTATTTTTATGGAGCATTTCTTTATCAAACAAACTTTGTGAACTGATATATAGTTCTAAAGATTTGCCGCAATTATGTACTGCACAAAATTAGCAGCAAATATTTAATAAGACTGAAGATAATTTTACAAACTTGTATAAAGCAATTTCATTTTTACTGTCTATTTCCACCGCGTCAGCATTCACAGAGAAAGTTTTTTCTGCAATGAATTGCAAATGGCGAAACTAAAGAAACACAGCGTTTCTGAATCTGATAAAAAACGAATTACTTATTTACTTTAAATTAATATAGACTGTAAAGATGCTGTGCAACTGTTTAGCAGTGATAATAACTTGATAAAACTTGCGAAAAGCAATAAAATATGTTTTTAAACATAATAATAAAAAAATTGTACTTTATTTTCCCACTATGTACTTTTTTTTTCTTACCTTTAACAACCAATGTACTTTATTTTCAATAAAAAAAGGTGGCAACCCTTATTGCAACTGAGCAGAAACATCATAATTACACTAAACAATAATTTAGTGCAGTGTGCTCCACAACTTTTTTTTTTGGTCATTAGAGGTGGGAAAGACCCTGAGGGAAGGAACGGGTAGGAATTCGGCCATTGCATTTTAAAGGAACCATCTCGGCATTCATGTGGAATGATCTGTGAAAATCACGGCAAACATAAATCTGGATGCCCAGACGGGGATTCGAACCCGTGTACTCCCGAATACGAGGCCAGAGCGTTAACCGCTCATCCACGACGCACCGACAAATAGTTTTCATTCTGTTAAGAACCGTTTGCAACATTTTACCTCTTCCAATATTTTCAGTCACTTTCGTGTCGAATGAACCAATCTCATTTCATGTAACGTTGTCGCATATTAATTTGAATCTTAAAGTCATAATATTAATCTGTTTGGAAATACAAAATTCCTTACTTGTATTTTCTGATGTTTTTGTTATTGCAGAACTCAGAAAACAATTAAACGTAGAAACGGACCTACACTGTAAGACATTTGTGCTTAAACGACAGCATGCGATTGTATTAGCAGCAGTTGGTAGCCCTGCGGCTGTTCCAATCCGTGCCACTTCCCCCTCTGCAGCAGTCATCTGTTTCCGTATATTACGTCTATTAACTTGAAGGTTAAAGTGGATATATCATCACTTGAAATTCTGAGAAATCAACACTTCTGAGTGCACTGATTTCACCAACCATTACTTAGCATAGTTGTTTACATTAAATGAAATTCTCTGTTTTCCTGATACACTGTGCCGTGGCTGTTCTGTTCAGCGTGCTCAACCCCGCTCCCGGCTAGATATTGAGTCTCGCTGGATTCAGTTACAAAGAAACTAATGCATCAATCAGTGCATTATTTAGCTACTGGAGAATTTTAAATTTTTCGCAAATAAAAAATATTAGTTACGCCCCAAACAGCTAAGCTGAGATGGTGTAATCATTGTTGAGAGATAAAACACCTCTCATACGGAATAATTGAAATTTTATAATTTAAAAATATCAGCAAGATCGCGATTAATCAAATTTAGGAATTTTCTAATGCGAAAAACCACATATATGGAGGCAATATCGTTGCTAAATACATTTAAAATTATCTTGAATTAAACACGAATTGCAAGCAAAATATTATCAATAAGTCATTTTCTAAGTCAAACAGGCATATTTTTTTTCCTTTTTGGTCGTTTTCTGTTTATAGGATTTTTAATCCTTGTGACTGAGCGTGGTGGGTGAGTCAATCAGAACCTTGCGATATGGATCCCAAACTCCACAACAGTAATCCAGATGCGGACGCACTAGTGTTTATCCGCTATCTCCTTTGTCTGAGCATTACAGTTCCTCAAAATACGACCTATGAATCGCAATTTAGAATTAGCTTTGCCTACGACGGAAGTAATGTGTAAGTCCCATTTCATGTTGCTTGGTACTACTACCTCCAGATACTTCAGGCAATCAACCGTGTCAACAACTGAATTGTTTACTTTGTACTCGTGAACAAATCGATTCTTTTCGTTACTTATTCGCATTGCCTTGCACTTTTTATTATTAAGTGTAAGCTGCCATTTAAAGCACCATTCGGAAATACCATCCAAATCGCGCTGAATTTCTAAGCAATCGTCAGAGCACCTTATTTCCCTATGGATAACTCCATCGTCGGCAAACAATCACAAACAGTGATTACAGTCACCGAGATCATTTATAAAAATTGCGTAATGATTGGCGAAATATTTAGAGTAGTCAGAAGTATTGATTTTTTTACTATTACAGGTGAAGATATTTCCACTCTAACTTTCAAATTAATGGACATAATATACGAAAACAGATGATGGCTGCAGAGAGGGGGAGAGGGAGGGAGTGGAACAGCCGCAGGGCTACCAACTGCTCCTAACACAATCGCGCACTGCTGCAGAAGCACAAATGCCAAACACTATTCATTTGTTTCTGCTTTTAATTGTTCTCTGAGGTCTGCAATCACAAAATAATCAGATAGTAACGCGTAAGGCATTTTGAATTTCCAAACAGATTAGCGTTATGACTTTAAGATTCAAATTAAAATACCACAACATTTCAGGAAATAACACTTACTCCGTCGACATTAAAGTGACTGAAAATTTCGTAGAAGGTGCAGTGTTGCAAACTGTTCTTAACGGAATGGAAACTATTTTTCGGTTTGTGGTGGGTGAGCGGTTAACGCTCTGGCCTCGCATTCGGGAGGACGCGGGTTCGAATTCCCGTCCAGCCATCCGATATCGGTTTTCCATAGTTTCCCAAATCACTCCAGACAAATGACGGGATGGTTCCATTAAAAGACCATCGCGGAATTCCTACCTTTCCTTGCTCCAGGTGTTTTTCCACCTCTAATGGCCAAAAAAGTTGGTTTGCACGCTGGAGTAAACCAGCGTTTGGTGTGATTGTTGTGTTTGTTCCCAATTGTAATAGATACTATCTAGAATTTTGTCTGAAAGGCTCTGTGTCCAATATAGTCGATGGTAAGTATTTGCGAACATTACGAGAAATCTGTCTGATATAAAACAATACTAGGAGAAAATACAGTTCAAGCCAAAACGTATAATAAACTTAGCTATCGTTTGAAATAATGAAAAACTTTCACCTGCATTACGAAGCTATGTCGTGCATGCGGAAATAACACACAAATCCCGGTTGGTTGTTTGTGTGAGGAGCTGCTCAAGAAATCGCGTTTTTGCATCACTAGTTTTGCATACTGCATTACTTCAAAAACTTTAAATTATCATTCTTAGAAGAATAATTTATATGTACCTAAAACTAAATGTTTTTAAATTAATGTTATTATTATTATTATATAGCAAGCTTTATTAATTTACAAATAGATGAAAGCTTGGCAGTTAGTTTTTTAAGAATAACATAATAAAGGTAAACATAGTGGTATAAGTTATTTCACAGTTGTAATTTTTTATATCCCATATTTGATTATCGATTATTGACATTACCATATTGTAGGTTCTGTTCAGCTCAAAATACATAAGTTACTATATCATTAGTTCTGAAACATTAAAATAATATTATGCTCATATTAACTAATAATTAATATTATTTATAAATAGCTTGGTTCACATTAGGTTTACAGGGTACTGATATTTTTTACTCAAATACCGATATTTCAAAATTCACAGTTAGTTAAGTTTAGAATTTCATAAGCCTGAGTTAAAATCATTGGCTTGTTCTGTCCGAAAAACAATTGTAGTTCAATTACTTTCTAATACATTAAAGTAAAAATTTCCATGCATTTAAGATTTTATTGTTGTTGTAAATTACTTAGCATCCACATTTGCACTAAACAGTATCGATATGTCAAATTACATTTTAAGTTTAATTTCGAAATTCATTCGCAGCTTTATTTATTGGCAGATAGTTTCCGGAAAAATGCAATTTAAAACATTCCAGATATGGGAATTAAGTAGGTATTTATTGGCTTTTAAGTAGTTTTTACTCTGCTATTATTAATAATGATTTAATTTAATTCTGTAAAAAAATTTAATCACATAGTATAAATTATGATAGACAACTTTCACAAATAAACATTAGTATATATTATTTTTTTCACTACTTAAATCTCTTTTAAAGGGCATAAAAAGTACTTAAAAAAACACGTTTGAAAAATATGGCACCCGATGCAGGTAATGTGGCGAACGACGTGGGTTATAGCAGGTTTTCTAAGTGGTTTTAGTGGATACGTACTGGAAAGGTAACTTTTGAAAATAAATGAGGATCTCCAAAGATTTGTCCACTTCGTATTAGGGATTCAGAGATTAGGAAGATAATCGAAACAATGAGGAAATTGCATGAAATAGTTAGGGTCCTTGAGGCTCGACCTGTGGAGGCTAAGCCTGCATGGGCACGGCCTGTGAAGGCCCGCAATATACAGGCCCAGTGTGTAGAGGCTCGGCCTGTGGAGGCTAAGCCTGCATGGGTCAGGCCTGTGAAGGCCCGAAATAAACAGGCCCAGTGTGTAGAGGATCGGCCTGTGGAGGCTAAGCCTGAATGGGTCCGGCCTGTGAAGGCCCGCAATATACAGGCCCAGTGTGTAGAGGCTCGGCCTGTGGAGGCTAAGCCTGCATGGGTCCGGCCTGCGAAGGCCCACAATATACAGGCCCAGTGTGTAGAGGCTCGGCCTGTGGAGGCTAAGCCTGCATGGGTCCGGCCTGTGAAGGCCCGCAATTTACAGGCCCAGTGTGAAGAGGCTCGGCCTGTGGAGGCTAAGCCTGCATGGGTCCGGCCTGTGATGGCCCGCAATATACAGGCCAGGTGTGTAGAGGCTCGGCCTGTGGAGGCTAAGCCTGCATGGGTCAGGCCTGTGAAGGCCCACAATATACAGGCCCAGTGTGTAGAGGCTCGGCCTGTGGAGGCTAAGCCTGCATGGGTCCGGCCTGTGAAGGCCCGCAATATACAGGTCCAGTGTGTAGAGGATCGGCCTGTGGAGGCTAAGCCTGCATGGGTCTGGCCTGTGAAGGCCCGCAATATACAGGCCCAGTGTGTAGATGCTCGGCCTGTGGCGGCTAAGCCTGCATGGGTCCGGCCTGTGAAGGCCCGCAATATACAGGCCCAGTGTGTAGAGGATCGGCCTGTGGAGGCTAAGCCTGAATGGGTCCGGCCTGTGAAGGCCCGCAATATACAGGCCCAGTGTGTAGAGGCTCGGCCTGTGGAGGCTAAGCCTGCATGGGTCCGGCCTGCGAAGGCCCACAATATACAGGCCCAGTGTGTAGAGGCTCGGCCTGTGGAGGCTAAGCCTGCATGGGTCCGGCCTGTGAAGGCCCGCAATTTACAGGCCCAGTGTGAAGAGGCTCGGCCTGTGGAGGCTAAGCCTGCATGGGTCCGGCCTGTGATGGCCCGCAATATACAGGCCAGGTGTGTAGAGGCTCGGCCTGTGGAGGCTAAGCCTGCATGGGTCAGGCCTGTGAAGGCCCACAATATACAGGCCCAGTGTGTAGAGGCTCGGCCTGTGGAGGCTAAGCCTGCATGGGTCCGGCCTGTGAAGGCCCGCAATATACAGGTCCAGTGTGTAGAGGATCGGCCTGTGGAGGCTAAGCCTGCATGGGTCTGGCCTGTGAAGGCCCGCAATATACAGGCCCAGTGTGTAGATGCTCGGCCTGTGGCGGCTAAGCCTGCATGGGTCCGGCCTGTGAAGGCCCGCAATATACAGGCCCAGTGTGTAGAGGATCGGCCTGTGGAGGCTAAGCCTGAATGGGTCCGGCCTGTGAAGGCCCGCAATATACAGGCCCAGTGTGTAGAGGCTCGGCCTGTGGAGGCTAAGCCTGCATGGGTCCGGCCTGCGAAGGCCCACAATATACAGGCCCAGTGTGTAGAGGCTCGGCCTGTGGAGGCTAAGCCTGCATGGGTCCGGCCTGCGATGGCCCACAATATACAGGCCCAGTGTGTAGAGGCTCGGCCTGTGGAGGCTAAGCCTGCATGGGTCCGGCCTGTGATGGCCCGCAATATACAGGCCAGGTGTGTAGAGGCTCGGCCTGTGGAGGCTAAGCCTGCATGGGTCAGGCCTGTGAAGGCCCGCAATATACAGGTCCCAGTGTGTAGAGGATCGGCCTGTGGAGGCTAAGCCTGCATGGGTCTGGCCTGTGAAGGCCCGCAATATACAGGTCCAGTGTGTAGAGGCTCGGCCTGTGGAGGCTAAGCCTGCATGGGTCCTGGCCTGTGAAGGCCCGCAATATACAGGCCCAGTGTGTAGATGATCGGCCTGTGGAGGCTAAGCCTGAATGGGTCCGGCCTGTGAAGGCCCGCAATATACAGGCCCAGTGTGTAGAGGCTCGGCCTGTGGAGGCTAAGCCTGCATGGGTCCGGCCTGCGAAGGCCCACAATATACAGGCCCAGTGTGTAGAGGCTCGGCCTGTGGAGGCTAAGCCTGCATGGGTCCGGCCTGTGAAGGCCCGCAATATACAGGCCCAGTGTGTAGAGGCTCGGCCTGTGGAGGCTAAGCCTGCATGGGTCAGGCCTGTGAAGGCCCGCAATATACAGGCCCAGTGTGTAGAGGCTCAGGCCTGTGGAGGCTAAGCCTGCATGGGTCCGGCCTGTGTAGGCCCGCAATATACAGGCCCATTGTGAAGAGGCTCGGCCTGTGGAGGCTAAGCCTGCATGGGTCCGGCCTGTGAAGGCCCGCAATATACAGGTCCAGTGTGTAGAGGATCGGCCTGTGGAGGCTAAGCCTGCATGGGTCCGGCCTGTGAAGGCCCGCAATATACAGGCCCAGTGTGTAGAGGCTCGGCCTGTGGAGGCTAAGCCTGCATGGGTCCGGCCTGTGAAGGCCCGCAATATACAGGCCCAGTGTGTAGAGGATCGGCCTGTGGAGGCTAAGCCTGCATGTGTCCGGCCTGTGAAGGCCCGCAATATACAGGCCCAGTGTGTAGAGGCTCGGCCTGTGGAGGCTAAGCCTGCATGGGTCCGGCCTGTGAAGGCCCGCAATATACAGGCCCAGTGTGTAGAGGATCGGCCTGTGGAGGCTAAGCCTGCATGGGTCCGGCCTGTGAAGGCCCGCAATATACAGGCCCAGTGTGTAGAGGTTCGGCCCGTGGAGGCTAAGCCTGCATGGGTCCGGCCTGTGAAGGCCCGCCATATACAGGCCCAGTGTGTAGAAGCTCAGCCTGTGGAGGCTAAGCTTCTACATGGATCCGGCCTGTGAAGGCCCGCAATATACAGGCCCAGTGTGTAGAGGCTCGGCCTGTGGAGGCCAAGCCTGCATGGGTCCGTCCTGTGTAGGCCCGCAATATACAAGGCCCAGTATGTAGAGGCTCGGCCTGTAAAGGTGAAGCCTGCATGGGTCCGTCCTGTGTAGGCCCGCAATATACAGGCCCAGTGTGTAGAGGCTCGGCCTGTGGAGGCTAAGCCTGCATGGGTCCGGCCTGTGAAGGCCCGCAATATACAGGCCCAGTTTGTAGAGGTTCGGCCCGTGGAGGCTAAGCCTGCATGGGTCCGGCCTGTGAAGGCCCGCCATATACAGGCCCAGTGTGTAGAGGCTCGGCCTGTGGAGGCTAAGCCTGCATGGGTCCGGCCTGCGAAGGCCCGCAATATACAGGCCCAGTGTGTAGAAGCTCAGCCTGTGGAGGCTAAGCTTCTACATGGATCCGGCCTGTGAAGGCCCGCAATATACAGGCCCAGTGTGTAGAGGCTCGGCCTGTGGAGGCCAAGCCTGCATGGGTCCGTCCTGTGTAGGCCCGCAATATACAAGGCCCAGTATGTAGAGGCTCGGCCTGTAAAGGTGAAGCCTGCATGGGTCCGTCCTGTGTAGGCCCGCAATATACAGGCCCAGTGTGTAGAGGCTCGGCCTGTGGAGGCTAAGCCTGCATGGGTCCGGCCTGTGAAGGCCCGCAATATACAGGCCCAGTTTGTAGAGGCTCGGCCTGTGGAGGCTAAGCCTGCATGGGTCCGGCCTGTGAAGGCCCGCAATATACAGGCCCAGTGTGTAGAGGCTCGGCCTGTAGGGCTAAGCCTGCATGGGTCCGTCTTGTGTAGACCCACAATATACATGCCCAGTGTGTAGATGCTCGGCCTGTGGCGGTTAAGCCTGCATGGGTCCGTCCTGTAAAGGCCCGCAATATACAGGACCACTGTGTAGAATCTCCTCCTGTGGAGGCTAAGCCTGCATGGGTCCGTCTTGTGTATGCCCGCAATATACAGGCCCAGTGTGTAGAGGCTCGGCCTGTGGAGGCTCATACTATGCAGGCAGGAAGAATAGATGGTGGTTCACTAAGGATAATGAGAAGGATAATTAGGAGCTGATAACTGGTCGTAGGAATAATTATATTACCAGGATAAAGAATCAGGACACTTCAGAAATAGTAGGGTACAATAGGTTTGACGGGTTATCAGAATTGGTAGGAGAAGAGAATCATATAGTTGCAAGGAAATAAAGGAAGAATAATAATATAATCATTCTACTAATTAGTAGCCATCAGGATCAAATTAGGCACAGTCCATCAGGTCACAAGTTTTTTCAAACATGGTGCAGCATTGTACCAGGAAATAGATTTTTTTTTTTATCTGCTTAACGTCTCTCTAACAGCGAGGTCTTTAGAGACGGGAAAGTATGGGGGGCAAGGAATGGGAAGGAATTTTGAAGGAAGCATCCCGGCATTTACCTGGAGTGATTTGGGGAAACCATGGAATACCCAACTCTAGATGCCCGGACGGGGATTCGAACCGCCGCCCTCCCGAATGCGAGGCCAGAACGCTAGCCGTTACACCATCACGCTTGGTCAGTACATTGAACTCATGCAGGCACTAAGTCACCATGACCAGCCACAGTAGAACCACATTGTGAGGTGGGTAAGTGTGTTAAAAAAAGGTGCTACTTGGGTAAAAGGTCTGTCTTGTGGGTTATGTCTGTTGCCACCATTGGTAAATGGGGTTTTATTCATGGAGGAAAGAAATATATGGAGAGGAAATACCGCTTATTCTGTGACGCCGCCTGTAAACTCTCGGATGATACTGCGCATGCGCGGTGGCGGTGGCGGCCATATTACATATCCATACAATTGTTATTTAGAGACTGTATAACCCAAAAACCAAGCAAGATATCGAAAAAAAATCGATTTTTTCGTTGTGTTACATAAGATTCCATCATCATAATTGACTTTTTGCGACGTTTTTCTTCTGCATTTTAACTCACTTTTGAGACAGTATATCTCAAGAACTAGGCAAGATATCGAAATTTTTTATTCTTTATTTTTTATTCGTCTCGTCTTTTTAAATAAGAATCCATCATCAAATTTGTCTTTGCCACTTGTTTCTTCTGAATTTCAACCACAAGTATCTCACATTTGAGACAGAATATTTCGAAAACTAAGCAGCATATCAAAAAATTTTATTCTTAATTTTTTATTTGTCTCATCGATTTACATAATAATCCGTCATCAGAATGCGGCGTAACGTTTATTCTAGAGTCCCTTTATGGTTATGGCTCATATTCCCCATGTTTGTATGGATAGGTAATATGGCGGCCACGCCTCCCCACTCCTCTCCGCCCGGCGTCACTTCAATGCATGGTGAAGGTCCCTTGCGTCGTCTCCATATATTTCTTTCTTCCATGGTTTTATTAGGCATGGCATATAAATAAATAGAAGGGGCAAAGTCCTGGTAAGAGTATTTTCTGAATACGCGGAGGATATTGAACCATTTCTGTCTGATATATTCTGTAAAACTTTAAAAGAGAAAAAAGTACCTTCTAGGTGGAAAATAGCCCAGGTAATTCCCGTTTTCAAGAAAGGAGATCGGAGTGATCCTAGGAACTATCAACCCATATCTCTAACATCTGTCTGCAGCAGAATTCTGGAACATGTCATATGCTCGAACATTATGAAGTCTCTAGATGAGCACGAGTTACTTACACCATGTCAACACGGATTTCGGAAGAAGAGATCGTGTGAAACACAATTGGCCCTATTTTACCATGACGTAATGAAAGTTACCGATGCAGGTTCGCAAGTTGATGCAGTTTTCTTGGATTTTCAGAAAGCTTTTGATTCTGTGCCACACAACCGACTTTAAGCGAAGATTCGAGCTTACGGTATTTCGGCTCAGATTTGCGAGTGGATACGTAATTTTCTAACTGGTTGATCACAGTATGTCGTTGTTGACGGGGAAGCCTCTTCTAAGATAAATGTTACTTCGGGAGTTCCTCAAGGGAGTGTAATAGGGCCACTTCTTTTCTTAATTTTTATAAACGATCTAGGTGACAACGTCAAATGCTGGTTGCGATTGTTTGCCGATGATGCAGTTATCTATAGGGAAATAAGGTGCTCTGACGATTGCTTAGCAATTCAGCGTGATTTGGATGCTATTTTCGATTGGTGCCGTAAATGGCAGCTTACACTTAATTGCAAAAAGTGCAAGGCAATGCGGATAAGTAACAAAAAGAATCAGTTTGTTCACGAGTACAAAATAAACAATTTAGCTGTTGACACGGTTGATTCCGTGAAGTATCTGAGGTGATAGTACAAAGCAACATGAAATGGGACATGCACATAACTTCCGTCGTACCGGTAGGTAAGGCTAATTCTAAATTACGATTCATAGGTCGTATTTTGAGGAATTGTAATGCTCATACAAAGGAGATAGCGTATAAAACACTAGTGCGTCCGCATCTAGATTACTGTTGTGGAGCTTGGGATCTGTATCGCAAGGTTCTGATTGACTCAGTTGAGAGGGTGCAGAGGAGAGCCGCTAGATTCGTGACTTGTTGTTACAGCCCTTATGAAAGCGTCACAGAATTGATACATAGATTGGGCTGGGATAGTTTGGAAAACAGACGACGTATCTTGCGTTGGAATTTATTGAAGAATATGCGAAAAAAAAAAAATTCGAGTGCAATGAAATACTTTTGCCAACCTGCTTAGGTCGCAATGACCGGAGGGATAAGATTAGATAAATAAGATGCCGTACTGATGCTTTTATGTATTCCTTCTTTCCTCGCACCATTCGGGAATGGAATGCGTGGGTTTAGGATTGGTGCTTATCACCCTCTGCCACCCACAATGTTTCTGATTTGCAGAGTATGGATGTATCTACATCTAGATCTAGATGTTGATGTAGATGTAGATGTAGAAAGTAATATTTTCTGAACTGTTAGCTCAAGCTGTAAGAGTGATGAGTGGTTCAGGATTGTGCGTCTGTTATGCTAGAGAGGATGTAGATCCATGATGGGAAAAAAATAAAGAAACTCATAACACTACTGAAACAATAACTATCGGGGCAGAAGTGGGAAGGAGAAGGTAGAAGTTAAAAATATCAAAAAGCCAGCAATAGGACCAATACTAGTGAAGTGTAGAAGCATAATGAACTAAACGATAAAATTTGCAAACTTAACAGAATTACATTAACTTCAAGATAGATAGGATGTAATGACTGCGAGTAGTGATGCAAAGGAAAGGATAACCACGGCCATTCAACTCTCAACTGTCGCTCGATGTCTTGAATTAGGAACTGGGAACATTAACAGCGTCAGGGATTGTCATGTATTACAGTGGGAAGTGATGAATAGTTTATTAACAGGCCGAAGGACTTTAAATTCGGAATTGGCAAAAGTAGACGGGTGGAGGAATTTAACCCTCAAAGTATATAATATAGTATTCATGATAATAACAATATAATAAAGATAATAATATAATAAAAATAATTGGATGATGTATTGCAATTACCACCGGAGCAAGCTGTCCCTCGCAAAATAAATTCAATTCATCTCAACTGAACTCAAACAATTTAAAAAAATCTAATGTACAAATTCAGCCAACATAAAAAGGTTCATCGAAATTAAAAGTAATTTTTTGCAAACGTTTGTCTAATAAGTGTGAGAAGAGCGAAATATAAAGAAACTGAGTCAGCGTATTTGGATGTAGCGTGGATCTTGGATTTTCACAAATCTGCACATTTACTGATGTTTCCAGTGCCGTGAATAATAAATTGTTCACGTATCCGTAAATTTAATATTTGCCGTTGATTACTTAAAAATATAAATTGTTGGCGTATCCTTGAGTTTTATGTGTCGACGGAATTAGGGAATGGCTGGCAAACATTTAGATTTCAGACAGCACAAATCTTAGTTTCTGAGCAGCACAAATTGAGAATGGAATTCTTACTCTGGGACATTAAGTATCTCTGTAGTTGAACTTATCAGCTGTTCTCGTGGACATTGTTATTTTGCTGTGTAGTTATATTGCGTTTTGCTCTCTCAAGACGACAGGAGGAGGTGATATGGAGCCAATAAATGCTGTGTACATTCTGGAAGAGGTATGTTTACAACTTAAAGCTTCTTACGGAATCGAACAATACAGCTTAATGTACCACATATACAATACACACATTTCACTAGCCTGCTGTTCACTTTGGTCGGTAAACATTTTGATCATTAAAGTGTATGAATTGACCACATAATGTTCACGATACGTTTAAATAAGTTGTGTTTGATCGTCTGAAATAAATATGAGCAAACGCATTTAGAGTAACTGAAAGATGTTTAACTATAGTAAATCGGCGGACGAAACTGAAAAAAAACAAGTCCTTTTTGCAACATTTATTGAGCAAATGCATTTTTTATACGAACATTATTACAGGCATGGGAATTTATAACTGAGATGCCGCTTACTAGGTTTGTGTTGCACAGTGACTGCTATCAGTGTTTTTCTCTGTGTTTATTGATTATCTGAATATGTTACAAAGCTCTTGAGGAAAACCTATTTCTAGTTGTGTGAAAATTGGTTTTTCGAGTATCTTGCTTTCCATTTTCAGTTAAATATGAAGTTCTTAAAGTGTATTTTATATTTACTAATTAAGGAATGTGAATGATTGATACATTTTTGTGTTTAACAGACAGAAAATTGGAAAAGATTCACTTTTCAGTCTCAGCTACATATATAGATTTCACATTTGTTAGTATCCACACGCTGCTAACAGAATTTTCCTGCACAAGTCTACTGATAAATTGTTCAAATGTGGAATCCTTGAGTATGTACTATAACATCTCACTATGAACTAGTGATGATTATATCAATTTGACCTGCTGGGGATATCACTATTTACACTAAAGATGGAGTTTACTCTTGATAGGCCATTGACTGTCAAAGATAGTGCTCCATATTTACTTTCATGGAATTGGTACAAAAAATGGAGTTAGCATCTTCTTTATGATTTTCTTATTGCTTCCCCAAGTCTATTGGAGATCATGATTCCACTACATCATCATTCACTAATGACCACCATTACCACTTACTCCAATCCTACGACAGGTGAAACAATCCCCTTCATTGGTCATGCTACTTGCATGACAATACACCTCATATATCAACTTACATGCCTCCATTGCTCCAGCTCACATGTAGGCCTCACTACTAACCAACTTGCTGTCAGAATGAATGGTTACAGACAGACAGTATATACTAACAATGAGGCCCATCCAGTTCTGAATAATTTTAGCAACTGTTTCTCAGTTATGGCGATCCGAGTTTCCCTGATAAAACAACCTCCTCTGAACTACATGGATGGGAACTAGCCTATCAGAATATCCTGGACACCAGACATCCTCCAGACTCAATCTCCAATAAATTCCTCCCCCACAGAACAAACACTTATTATCAATCTATTTATATTTCTTTTACTTTAATATTTTATTTTTCATTTATAGTTTTTCAAAATTTGATTTGTATACATATCTTCACTTATTTATTATGTTGGTATACCACTTTCTATGAGAATATACCATCAATAGTATCGATTATCAATCCAATACTTCAGCTTCCCCCCCCCTCTCCTACACTACCATCTGTGCCAGAGACGTCATTCACCAGACGGCGGTCTCCGTGTACACATCTCACTCTGCCTGGTGTCTCACTTCTGCGTGAATAAGGCCGTGTGCCGAAATATTGCACTTTTCTTGTATTTGTCATTCCTAGCCACCTTCATCTGTGGTAAGTGTTGGGTCATATTTCCCTATCCTTCCTTAGTTTTTTTTACTAATATGCTATTGTACTTTTACAGTTGATGCTGCCTTTCTAAGGTGAGCAGTATTTCTTTTTAAATGACACATACATTTATTTTGAATAGAAGTTTAGTAGTAGTTTTTGCCTTCTTTTGAAAGTTAATTGTTACCGTTCCTCCTGAATCACCCTAATAATACAAAAAAGATCATTCTTAATATATAGATATTAATTTTGCATTATATTTTGTAAATAACAAAGGCTACACAAGCAATCAGTAAGAGCTTTCTTGTAGCCCTTTATAGAATTATTTTTCTTGTTTGATTCCTGCTACTTACTGGATTTTTTACAATCACCATAACTGACTTTCGACTATGAGGAAGCTTACTTCCTGAATGAAGGGTAATACTTGGTCCTGCCATCTGGCAGAATTTGTTTCGAATCCTGGTCTGATCTTGGCTATGCCATCCAGTTTTCTTTTTTCCATGGTTTCTATAAATTATTTTGGGTGAATTTTGTGCTTGTTCCTTCAAAATTGAATGGCTGAGTTCCCATTCATTTTAACCAATCCTTTCTCAGCCCCAATAGTATCAACAAGCTATAATGCTACAGACAACAGGAAAACCCCTCAGTGGTTGTAAATTGCCTTTGTTTCCAATTATCCATATCAGCTATGATGTATTTGGTAGATACATACATCTCCCAATTCTTTCATATATAAAGTGTCAAATAATTTTATCGAAACTACCCAAACTCGTAAATGAAAATTTCCAAACAGATTGAGTGAACCTGGTTGTCGAGCAGTAATGTTGAGTCAGTCGTTCAGTGTAATTTTTGGTGAATTCTAGACCCTATGGTCCAGATTTTGGTTTTCCATGGTTCCCCAAAATCACTTCATAAATGCAACCACCATTTTCTTTATTGCTTGATGACAATTCTCTCCTAGTTCTAATAATCACACTGTACGGCAAGATATGAGACACCAACAAAGAATTAAACTATATAATCTGGGATGTTTGTTTATATACAGGGTGATTCAGGAGGAAAGATAAATATGAAGGAAGTGGTAGTATGAACAATATTGAGTAGAAAGACTATTTATATAAACATGTATCCAATTTCCATTTGTTTTGGTGATACAGGTGCAGGAATATTATGCTTTAAAATAAACTTTAAAAAATGATCAAGAGCACACACACAACTTACTGAAGTACTTTATTCATACAAAAACACACATAAAGGTTTAAATTAATGTTTGAAAATCCCACCAACGACTTCAGTACACTTTGCATCTCTTGCAGCAGTATGTGTAGCTCTTGTGAGTACGTGTTGTGTTTTTTTTTTTAATGGGGGTTGCAGTGTTTACAGTGTGAGCGAGTAATTCGTCTCTTGTGTTTACTTTTATTCCCAATATTCTAGCTCTTGTTTCTCCGAAACTAATGGAAATTGGACACGTGTATATTTGAACTATTTTTTATTACTTAATTTTCCTCATTCTATCACATCCTTCATAATTTCCCATTCCTCATAAATCACCCTGTGTCATACAAACTAATTCATTCTTAATACACATATGATAATTTTGCAGTAAATTTTATAAGTAAGAAAGGCTATACAAACAGACAATCAGAAGTTTTACTGTAGTTGTTTATGGAATTATTTTTCCTTTATTAGACCAGTATGTTTAGATGATATACTAAAGTAACTAAACTTTCAGTTTACACAGGGTTTGGGACTTGAGTATTTGTTGTTGTTTGCTTGTATTTATGTTGGTTTCATGTTACCAAACAATAAGGCTCATTAACTTTTTTTTTTTAAAAAAATATTTTTTAGTGTTTGTATTGGTGATATACTTCCTGCATTGATTGTTGTTGATTTCCATTTGTTTAAAAATTGTATTCCTAGTTTATTGTATATTATATTTATCATTATTTCCTTTTTCAGAATATGCTGGAAAATGCTGAAACAAGATAATTTAAAAGTGGAACCTGTTCTTGATAGGTAAGATATTTCCTTGTAATTAAGCAGTAAGCTGTTGTAGAAATTTATGTTACTTTAAAATCTAATCAAGACTTACTACAGTCTTAAATGTAGATTATTCTGTCTAACATATGTCATTTTTCTATGGAGAATAATTTACCTGTGGCTGATAAAACTCAATATTGGCACAGCAATTGCCCGATATTGAACATTAAAGTTTTATATTTTTCTAGGCGCAAATGAAGCTAAGTAATTCAATTTCATAGTATCATAAAAAATATTTAACTCACTTAACAGCAAATACATTTGTTACAGATTAATTTTCTTTTATGATATATGCACATAGTCATGGCCAAAGAGGGGGGGGGGACATTTACATTGTTAACTATGCCAGAATCACACCAGGTATGGAGGTTGAGTGGTAACACCCTGGCCTCGTATTTGGGAGGATGTGGCCTCGAATCCCTGTGTGGCCATTTAGATTTGTGTTTTCCATGGTTTCCTCATATAAACTCAGATGAAGGCTGTGTTGATTCCTTTTGATTGGCTTACGGCCTAATTCCTTCCTGTTCCTTGCTCCTAGTCGTTTCCCACCACTAATCACCTCAACTTCAATGAGTTGTAAAGCTATAATCAATAAAGATGGAATCTTTAATTTTAATAGTTTTTGTCAATTATATGATATAATGCTGCAAAATTTCATTGCATTTAGTGGACACATATCACTTGAAACATTACATAGCTTTTACACTTTTTATGAATCTATATGTAATTATTTTTTCTCTTTCAATTATTTTAACTGTTTATTTTTCCCAGTATTTATATTGCATAGACCCTCAATTAATTGATGTTTATGTACCTAATCATTTGTATTGCCTGATACATTATTGTTTTTCCCATCAGCCTTTCTCATTGGAAGTATCTGATTCCCATGTGTTTCCTTGGTTTTTTCAATAGTCTCTTTTTTTTTAATAAATAAATGAAGTTAAGAAAATAAGCAGGGAATCAGTCCATTTAAAAACACTTTCCTGGATGAACATGGCTTTTCTGTCAGGGAGATTCAGCCCTAGCCAAGTAGTTCCAGATTTAAGGAGCTAGAAGTTTATCTTCACCTCTTCCTGTTAGAAATAAAAGATTAGAGAAATAAGATGCCATACTGATACTTATATGTATTCCTTCTTTCCTCGCACTATTCGGGATTGGAATGGGCAGGTTTAGGATTGGTGCTTAGCACCCATCTGCCACCCACAACGTTTGTGATTTGCAGAGTATGGATGTAGATATAGATGCTTTCATTATATCCTTTGCATTGCCCAGAAGTCATGACTTCAATATGGGTGACTCATTATTATTAGTATTATCATTTAACTAGTTTGTTAATTTATTTATACTGATTGTTTTAATATTCCAACCCTTTTATTATATTAATAATTTTATCACCACCTGTGATATATATATATATATTTACATATAATATCTCAGTCTTTCCTGACATATCGATAATTCATGTAATCATGCGATAAACTTCAGCATGTGCACACCTCCCAAACCACATGAATCGGCTTCTGTTACGCGAATAAGGTGAAAACTGAAATATTGTATACATTAGTGTTTGCCATAATATGTTTTTCACTCATTGTGACATTCATCTTTGGTGAGTGTTTAGTCATTTTCCCTTTCATTTTTATTTATGTAGCTTAAAAGCGATTTTTTTTTTTATTAGTTTCATTTGTATAAAGTGTAGCAGTTTAACATATATCTTGTATATGGAACTGTAATTGGTTTTTAATGTATCATGCACTTGTATGTAGCTATCCTTAGTGAAGGATCTAATTTTTTTCTCTTTGCAGGGCAACAATAAGATTTCATCAAAGCCTAGCTCAGTGTCATGACCAAGAGGATACTGGTGTAGTAGAAAACACTTCTGCTATGAGGCCACTGCAGTTCACGTGTGCTAAGTGTCTGCAAGTTTACAATACAAGGGATTCGCTAATAAGACATGTATTCTGCCATGACTCAATTGTAAACACTCCATGGTATATTTGTGAACAGTGTGGTTTGCTCTTCTCAGATCTGTCAACATTGGGTGCCCATACACCTTATCATAACAGCGAAATTACTTTGAAGCAAGAAACAAAATTGGAAGTTGTGTGTGCTATTTGTGCACAGATATTTTTATCGTGGAGTTCTCTAACAAAACATGTATTTGAACATGTCACAGCTATTTCCTGCCCATCGTATGTCTGTATGCATTGCCGACAAATATTTAAAAATTTGACCAGGCTCCATATACATCAGGACTCTACACATCCTCCTTCCTCATTTTTACAAATGAGGTAAGATTAAGTCATCCTATTTGTGATTCTAGATAATGCTTATACTTTATGGTTATAGGTTTTAGTTTAGTTCTTCTTTGCTTCATATCAATGTATATTAGATCAAAAGTATGCTTCATTATTGAAGCAATGGCTGGAGGCTAAGATACATATAAATACATACAACCTGCAAAACCTCCCATGTAATGTACTAGTCAATATGCAACCACTGCTAGGTTTCATATATACAGGTTTGACCCCAAATTCACTTTCCATAAGAATAAATGGCCACTGACAGAAATTATTCACATGGAACCCAAAGCACCCAGTTGCTGGCCATGTCATCACTCATGACTTCAATAATTTCAACTCCTGTTTCATGGTTCATGCTCTTAGAGTCATCCCAAACATCAGCAGCATATTCTTTCTCCATATTTTAGACCCACCTTCTTTAAAAAATTTATCATCTTGTCCTGCCTAACATTATCAAAAGTTTTTTTCTAAATCAACAAGTACCACAAAAGTATCTCCATTTTTCTTGATTTGCCCTTCAAGTATTAAACTTAAGGCCAGAATCTCTTCTTTTATACCTTTCATATACTCAAAATGATCTTCACCTACTATTTCTTCTACTACCTTTTCCATTTTTCCATATATTATTCTGATCAGTAATTTTGAAGCCAGGAATATCAGACTTATAGTCTAGAAATTCTAACATTTATCAACTTGTGTTCTCTTCAGAAGTGTGAAGATATTACTTTCATTAAAATCAATTTGAATCTTTTCTGTTTCATAATTTTTTGGTGTAAGTTTCAATAATCTTTCGGTCCTTTCTTCTCCTAGGTTTTTTTTAGGAGATCTGCATGAATCTCATCTATCCCAACTGCCTAATTTTTGTTTTCAAATCCTTCAAAGTTTGAACAAATTGTGTAAATCATCGAAATTGATATAACCTTTTATTCCAGTGCACTGTTGTTCAAATCAACACCATCCTACTGTTTCTCTCTATATATGTTCCTTTGGTTTGTTCTACCTTCTGTGGTTAAAAGGTTTCCCATCTGCAGATTTAATGTTTATACCTCTTTTCATTATTTCTCCAAAATTCTGTTTACCTTTCTATATGCCACATTTATTTAACCTATGACCATTTCCTTATATACTTCAATTTTTTCTTGTAGGCTTTTTGGATTTACTGTTTATTTGATTTCTAAATTGTCTGTATTGCTTTTACCCTGCTTTATACTGAGTATTTTTTCCTTGTTCTCTGTTTTTTCTGTGGTCCAAGGTTTCCAGATGGCTTGTTCCCTAAAGCTTAACAATAATGATGATAAAAATTGATAAATTGCGATGGAGCACCTGCTCTGGTGCTAATCTCCCTACACCCCCTCCCTTTCTCCTTCCAACCTACTTTTGTTCTCTACTAATTTTTACTTTATATTCTTTCAGTGTTTCCGGTAAATTATTCATCACTTCTCTTGGCAATTTATTCCAGTCCCTCACTCCCTTTCGAACGAAAGAAAACTTTCCCACACCCTTATGCCTGAAATCAAATGCCAGCTTGTGGTAATGGTCTACCTTACCCTTCCAAGCTCCTCTCTTAATTTTCTCACCAATATCCTTCCATTCTTCATCACCAGTACAGGCTTTGTACATTCCCATGACTCTCTTCACCCTCCATCTATCCTCCAATGAATCCCACTCCACCTCCTTTATTATATTAGTTACTGATTGTGTTCTGCGGTAATTTCCAAAGACAAACCTGGCAGCCCTCCTCTGCTTCCCCTCCAACTCCTGTATTTGATATACAAAACGTGGATCCCAAAGTACACCACCATATTCCAGCAGCAGTCTGACCAAAGTTTTGTACCCTAATTCCCTTACTTCTCTAGTGCATCCCTTTATCACTTTTAACAAAGGGTGAAGGATTTTGAACCCTTTCCCTACCACCTGTCCTGCCCAGTTAAGTTTGCTATCAAATGTAATGCCAAGGTATTTACATTTTGTCTTCAATAAGTAGCTCCTTCCCCACTTTATAAGCATAATCATTTTTCAGCTTCTTATCTATGTACCTAATAAGCTGACTGTTCTTTGCATTTATCTTCATCCTATCTAGATCACCCTTCAGCTGTTTAAATGTCTTTTATTGTTTTGATCCTTTTGTATAACATTATGTCATCTGCAAACAATCTAACTTCTGGCAGTAAACCATTAACACAACCATTCATTAGAATAACGAATAACAATGTTCCCAATACACTACCCTATGGGACTTCTATTTTCACTTCAACTTCTTTTGATATTGCATTTCCTACCCAATGTTTTGCTTTCTACCTTTTAGGAATTCTTCCACCCAGCAAATTACCTTGTTATCAGCTGCAATAGTCTTTACCTTATTTAGCACTATTTATGGCTCACTCTGTCAAAGGCCTTTGAAAGATCTAGTGCCACACTATCAACTTGACCTACCTTGTCCATTTCATCAGAAATATCTTGCATATATTCTACTGAGATTCATATGAATATCCTTGTCTAAAGCCATGTTGCCCACTTGAAAACCATTTACTTTCCTCACAGACTCCTCTAATATGGTTGCATATTAATCTCTCCATTAATTTACCTGTTACTGATGTCAAACTGACTGGCCTATAGTTTTCAACCGTGTTTGTCACTCCTCCTTTATGGACTGGTACTACTATTGCACTTTTCCAGTCCTCTGGTAAACAAGTATCCAGACTCAATTTCAATAATGTTTCAAGGTAAGGTACAATCTTCCATCATACTATCTTTAAGACACCTGTATTAATATTATCAATACCAGCCCCTTTATGCTTTTTTAGATTCCTTAACTCCTTCATGATATCTTCATATTTAATTTCAAATTTTCCATTTTGCTCCCCTCCATCTGTGCAGATAGGCTCATTTCCAGATATATCCCCTGAAATTATTGTGCCTAATAGACTCACTAAACATACTTCTCAATAACTCTGCTTTTTTAAATCCTCCGTTACTTCTTCTCCATCCTTATTTATAATTGTCCCAATACCCTCTCTTCCCCTGAGTTTCCTGATATAGCTATAGAAATTTCTAGATGCATCAGTCAGAGATCCCCCTGCACCAATAATATTTTTCATGAAATCATCCTTAGCCAGTTTCTTTGACATTATTAATTCCTTGGTTAGTTGTTTCATGACTTCCCTACTGCCTTGCTGTTTTTTAACTCTGTTATGTTTTCGTCTCACCAACCTCTTTAACCTCCTCAACTCCCTGTTATAGTATGAAGGTTCTGTACTTCTCTTTATTCTTTGTTTTGGTATAAACATTTCTTTACCCTTTCTTAACATTTCCTTGAACTCTTCCCACTTTGGCTCCACTGAACTTGTACTATTCTTCTATTTAATGTAATTAACCCTAAAATATCCTTTCAGTTCCAAGATTTGTGCCTTTTTATAATTGTATCTATTTCCCCCTTCAATTCTGGCCATTGGTTTACTGGATCCCCTTATATCCATCAGAACTGCATTATGATCACTTGTTTCTTCAGTTACTTTACTACTTTATTAGGTTATCATCAGGCTTTATTAGGAAAATATCCAACGTTTTGACCCCTTGTTTTCTGCTCGACCACCTGTGTAAAGCTTCCTTCCCTTACTAAGGCATTTGCAAATTTCTGTTCCTTAGTGTTATAAATCTTATTTCCTACCCAGTCAATGCCCTTGTTGGTTCAAATCCCCACCAATGATGATCTTTCTATGCTCACATTTGAACTCTGAATATGAATTTAGTTTCTCCCTAAGAGCCTCTTCTTTATCATTCATTTTTCCACTCCGGTAAACAGCCAACACCCTGACTTTTTCTTTTTTTATTTCCCCAGAGGTTTACCCCAACTAACTCATGGTCATGATCTCGAAACACCAGTGAACTGTAGTAGTCTTTGCTAACCAGTATAAATACCCCTCCCCCATTTGCTCCTCTGTCTCTGTGGTACACTCTGTAACCATTGGGGAAAACCTCATTATCTAGTACTTCTTCTTTTAACCAGGAGGTTCTTGTATCTCAATTAGGTTTGCAAATTCCATGAAATTATTCATTATACTTCTACAGTTTACCAGTAACACTCTTATCACTGGCTTTGTGATATTTTCAGCACTACCATTTGCCTTCCCAGATCTGCCCCCCTTTGTTATTTTTTCAAAAGCTTCTTTTATTTCCTCAGTATTAGTGATTTTTCTAACTAAGGATCTATACTCAGTATTCCTATGATTTCCTATTTTTACCCCCTCACCAGCAGCCATTAATCTAAAAAAGGTACAGTCTCACTGGAAGTGGGCTCCCTCACAGCCCTAGCCAACAACTCAGAAAGTATTCCCTTGCCCTTCCTATTCTGTAATGTTTCTTTATGAGTTTGATTATGTCTCTCCTCAACCCATTCCATTCATCCTCAGTTGAAATCCATTAGAGTTACTTTTTAGCCCCATATCTACCATCTTTGCAAATTTTCCCCTCTTATTAGATTGTTTCAGTCTTTTTACTTCCAGTCTGTTCTGTTAGTATTGCTTCTTTATTCTCTTGAACTTCAGCCTATCATATTCTGGTTAGTCTACATCTGCTCCTGGGTGTGTTTTACAGTATAGAACTTGATTCCTGGCTCTCTTTGACCATGATGTAATCTGACATCTACCTGTATCGCTTGGGAATTTCCACATATAGATCTTTTATGCATGGTTCTTAAATCGTGTGTTCTCAATGACAAGTTTATATTTTTATAAAAATTCTAACAACCTGCTCCCTCACTCATATCTTTCTCCTATACCAAAATTCCCAACAGTATTACCCTCTTCTCCATCTCCAAGTACCACATTCCATTCACCAATGTTTATTAGATTTTCATATTTTGAATTAATTCTTCAAGTTAAGTGTATATTTTCTCTATTTCTTCATCATCTTCCTGTGGCATTGCCGTATACACTTGTACTAACATGATGGAGCAGGCCTAGTTTCTACCCTCCTCAAAATAATTCTGTCACTAAACTCACCCATTTTCTCTTATTCATTGCAAATTCTACACCAGTAACTCCACCTACAGCTTTTGAATTGATTATTCTGTGTTCCCGGACCAGAAATCCTGTGTAGCCTTCTACTTATCCTCACTAGTCCAAATGACATCTAACTTAACCCTTTAACTGCTATGGTTTGCCCGGCCGAGCCCTCGCTGAGTGCGGCTTTGTTTAGGCCTAAGCCGTTTACCTGCGCTGGAATGCCGCGTTCGAACGGACCGCTGTGTACTGAATACTTCTGGAGCGTGGTGTCTGACGTTCTTCTGCTGTCACTCTGCGATTTGAAACCGCAGATACAAAATAACTGCTAGTTAATATAACATCTAAAGTTTTTCAATTTAAAGCTCCTCTAAAAGTGAATGTCTGCGTAATCAAACATGCCGGTACTTCATATACTAAATAGATATTACAGCAACTGAAATGTTTTTAGTTTGTGAGCGTAGTAATTTATCTGGAGAGAACCTTTCCGAATATCTTTCACAAATTCTGCACAAATTTTCCAGCCTTCTTTTTGACCCGGGTTAATATAATTTTATTTTTTTTTATTTGTATTTCGTTTAGTTTTAGAGGCGTATAAATGTAATATAATTATTACTCTGCAGTTAACCATGGTTAGTAATTCTTTTTGTGTGATAAGCCTTGAAAACTGGTACAACACACAGTGGTACATTACATGTTCTGCATTGATTTCTCGACGCACTTTCTGTATCGAACATACAGCGTATTTACGCATTAGTGTGCTCTTCTTTGAATTTGCAATATGAATGAAATTTGGAAAATGTCTCCCAGTAAATCGTTGACGATATTCTTTATCAGAGCGTCTTCCATTGCTAGGTTCGTTCTGTTCTGTGGCATATGCTTCAACAACTTCTCTAAGGGGGCGTCCATAAATTACGTGAGGTGAAATGGGGGGGCGGCGAAATAATACCAAGGGAGAGAGGGGGTCAACGGAAATCTCACGTGAAATTTTTTGGACTGTAGAGTTAAAAAAAAAGTCTACAAATGACGTGAAAGTCGATGTATTTTCTCGAAAAGTGCAGCTTTGGAAGGTTGCGACCTAAAAAAAAAAGTCTCAAAAAGTTGCGAGGGCGATTTCTAGGGGGGGGGGGAGGCGTCTCACGGACCTAATCTTACAAGACAGGGGGGGGGGGGGTGTCAGGAAATCCTGAAAAATACCTCACGAAATTTAAATTTATGGATGCAAAAGATGAAACTCTGCAACTGGCATTTATCGTCCGGTTACTACTCGGTGAAGAGCGTGAGCATTTAAAATGCAGTGTTCGAGAATGTGGAAAAAGAACTTTTTAAACCACTTCATAGTGAAAATATAGTGTGAATTGATTCTCGACTTATCTGTTTGTCTCATCAGCAATAGATATCATATGATATTCCGTTAGAAATATCAGGAAAAATGACAAACTGCTGGAATGTTAACGTAATCCACACTTGTGTCTTGCAGCTTAATCGACAAGCACATGCTGTCAAACGCGTGACTAAAGCATTCTCTTTTTCCACACATTTCGCTCGCACAATCTATAGCTTCAAACTCTGAAAAATGGTCATTTTCCACTAGCTGATGTACACAGCTTAGGAAAATTACATCGAGATCCTGTCGAAGGGTTATCCCTGTCATCCATATCAAAGTGATCATATTCACTGTCAGCTTCTAGTAAGAATCTCCATGATTTCTTCCGCGGTACAAACACGACGGCGTATTCGGGAGGACGATGGTTCGAATCCCCGTCGAGGCATCCAGATTAGGGTTTTCCATGGTTTCCCCAAATCACTCCAGGTGAATGCCGGGATGCTTCCTTCAAAAGGCCATAGCCGAATTCCTTCCCATTCCTTGCCCCCCATTCTTTACCATCTCTAAAGACCTCGCTGTTAAGAGACGTTAAGCAGTTAAAAAAATAATGACTGTATGCCATTTTCTCAGTGAAAACTAAAAGGAAAAGAGCAACACAAATTAGGTCGCAGCTGCCAATGCTCAAGGGCTGAATGAGGAAAACAACTAACCACCCTGGGTGGAAATATGGCTTCATAGCCAGGCCGCTAAGAGGCTAGCGTGTTAACACGTCTGGAGCACAGACAGGGCGGCGAGGCGACGCGTGTATACACGTCTGGAGCACAGACAGAGCGGCAAGGCGGCGCGTGTATACACGTCTGGAGCACCTGGGCGCAGTAGTAGCCACGCGCGTTAACGCGTCTACAGCAGTCAAAGGGTTAAGGAATTCCATCTCCCTTTCTAAGTTTTATAATCTATCCAGACTTCTAACATTTCTTGTTTAGACTCTTAGAATGTTTATATCTATTCTGATGACTCCTCCATGAGCAGTCTGCACCTAGATATCCAATTTTGGGACAATTTTACATCTGGAATGTTTTACCCAGGAAGAAGCCATCATTCTATTTGTAATTTAAGAGGATTACATATCTTTCAGGTACCCTTAGGGTTTTTAATGTAGTGGCTTCCAGTTACGTTCTGCATCCCCATGCCATTGATTATTTCTCATTCATCTGCTTTTATGGGCTGTTCCAAATTCCAAGGGTAAGAGGGTGGCCTGTACCACTCCCCATTCTTCTACGTAAACCTTACATCCCTTTTATAATTTATAATTAGAATATTGATGATCCAGTCAGCATTTAGTTTTCGTTTTTTTTTTTAATTTATGATTCAGTCAGATATTACTGTGTATCTCAATTACTACATGAAGTGGATATTTATGTAAATGATTTTACACAATTCTTTTATTAATACCGAGTATGATAGAGGCTTCTTCCAGATATATTTATGAAATTCTATATCACTTTAGGCTATTGTTTTATCGTCGGCCATACTCGTTTTCCGAGTTTATGTTACTCTCTTGCGTGTTTATTTGTGTTTGCGCTGGTGGCTGATCAGGCCGATTCTTGCATAGAACAGTCGTCCGCACACACTGCACCCAAATGTGGGTGGCCGGCGCGTTAGGGTTTGTCGGGCTTTCCGCCTTAAACGGGATTCAGCTGCCAGACTTCGCCGCTCCTCTTCGAAACGTTCCACTGCTGCCGAGATAGTTTTGCGCCATAGAACGCGGTCTTTTGTGAGGCTATCGCAGGTGGTAAGGTCTATATTAGTTTTCTTCAGGGTCGTCTTGAACTGATCTTTGTAGCGTTTCTTAGGGGCACCACGAGGTCTGCTGCCAGTGCTGAGCTTCACCGTATAAAAGTTGGCGAGGGAGTCTACTGTTGCTCATACGCTGAACGTGTCCAACCCATCTAAGTTGGTGGCTGATGATGAGGGCTTCAATGCTATACGTTTGAGCTCTTTCCAAGACTCTAATGTTGGACACATAGTCATCCCATTTAATGTTCATTATAGAGCGAAGTTTTAGCTGGTGAAATCGCTCCATTTTCTTAATGTCTCGCCGGTAGAGTGTCCATGTCTCACACCCATACAGCAACGTGGAGACAACTACAGCTTGGTGATTAAATTAAGATCTTTGTTTAGGAACACTCGCCGAGTAAGTCGTCCAAAGGCTATGTGTGCTGCACTAATTCTGTTTTCTACATCCTTCTCTGCTGTGCACTGTGTAGAGAGAATGCTTCCAAGGTAGGAGAAGCTATCTACTTGCTCAAGGGCTGTGCCGGAGATGGTAACATCAAAGTCTGGGAGTGTAGCTCCAGGGGCAGGTTGTTTTATAGGGTTATAATAAAAAGAGATGCTTGAACCAGGGATCATTTGAAATGATGTTTCCAAGCGCTGTGGAATTTTATTTGAGCATAGTACTAAACTGATTTTATTTAATTCATTTAGTGTGACAACAACTGAAAATAATGTAGATAAAGTACACAGTTTCATTACAAGAGATATGGATCCTTAAATCAAAATAATGTCTGCTATACTTCACATACATTAATAGACAGTTGGGCTTTGTGCTTCCTACATGCAAAAAAAGCTTGTGGAATTCCCCTTGATAACAACTAATCTTTAATATTAATGCTGCTTAGTGATTATCAAATTTGATGGTTAATTACCCCAAGTGTTACCTATACCATTTGTCTATAATGAATCGTTATTTAGCCAGTTACTGAGATCACTTTTCCTCATAATACTGATAACTGAATTCTCAGATATGCTGTGGTGGTTATATTGTGGCTAGAAAAGATTAATTTTAAAGTTCTTAAAACAGTTAAAACCAGCAATATTATATTAGATCAATATTCATAATTAGCAGTTATAAATGTAGTATGCCACTGTCATCAAGGCAGCATAAATGAAATGAAATGTAACTGTTAGTGTCCATGTTGAGAAAACACCATAAACATTAATTAGAGGGGAAACATTTCAGTTTCGAATATAAAATATAGCTGATTGGGTGATTTGTTTAGTTATTCTGGCAGTTATGCTACGTTTTCTAGAACTTGGCCACCTGGTGGGCTATAAAGGTACAAGGCAGTTGTGTAGATGATGGCGTTGGAAAACTGGATTTACCAAAATATCATTCAGAAACAACAGGTTCACTGGGCATGTTACCCTAGAGCATTGTGTTAATACTCTACACTATAAAAGACTTTAAGAAAAGAGTTATATTACAATGTAACACTAACAATAAACTTATTAATTAATATTCTTTAATTACAGCACAACACATATCAATAGAGAAATAGAATTTAGTATATCCTATCACCTGTTATAAACACATAAAATATAACATCATTTACTAAAATCATTTCAGTGACCCCATTATTTATTTGTATTACAGACTATTTACAATTTAAGGGTTTTAATACAATGTATAATGTCATTTGAATATGTTTATAAAAAAATTGCTGTACCTTATTTCCTCATCAAGTAACCTATATATATATATATATATATATATATATATATATATATATATATATTATAGGTAATTTCATCTATAGCTGTAAATACCTGTTATAACTCAATAGTTACTCAGGCTGTTTCTGCTTTTGCTGCCTAATCATTTAGGGACACATTAAGACAATTTAGGCAATCATTATGTACTAAAAAAAAATCTTGCGAAAAGTAAAAGAATTTGATACCTGTAGGCTTAATCAACATATTCAGTAAAGTGATTGAATGTTTGCTGTACAGAGTTGCAAATTGAAAATTATTGAGTAACTAAAAATCTATTGTGCTGCTTAATGAAAGTAATCTAAACTACAAATAATGATATTAAATCTAAGATAGTGACTATAGAGTTTATGTCATTTTAAAATTTAATCTTATATATAAAATAGGATGTTGGTATATCGTATGAACAATCACGATGAAAGTTGGTGCATGCGTTTATTTTTCATAGAGAAGTGTTATGACCAAATTTTTTTAAAAATAATTACTCCATTCCAATTTTTACAATACTTAATTTTTATACAAAACCACTTTTTGTTTGATTTCGTTGGAACCCTGTTCACGTATAATTTAAAATAAAGAAAAATCCAACCCCTCTTCCCCTTTACATCCCTTTAATTTTTGTCAATATTCTTTTCACAAAGCTACGGTTGACACCGTTTGACCAATCACTATAATAGTTTCCACACACCACACACACACACACACACACACACACACACACATATATATATTCATGAAAAAGGTCTGACTAAATAAAAACCACCCCCTTTCCTTCTTTACACCCCTTAATTCTTATACAAATCCACAGTTTTTATCTTATCTCAATAGATTTTTGTATGTATATACTTTAAAACAGAGAAAAATAGTCCACATCAGGTTTACAAAAATCCAATCTGCTACCCTCTTTCCATCCCTTAATTATTGTCAATATTATTTATACAGAGCTATAGTTTCTATCCAAGTTTTGGAGGAATTTTGCTAATATATACTTTAAAACAAGCATAAAAATGCTGTCTACATTAGGTTTACTAAAACCCAACCACTTTCCCCTTAACCCCCACCCCTCTTAATTTCCAGTGTTCTTTATATAAACCCACATTTTTAAATCCCACCAAATAAATCAACATTTTTAAGTTATGCCAGAATATTCATAAATAATTGCATCATATGTACATCAGATTTTACCTTGGACCCTAAGCTTAAACATTGCAAAAACCGAGGAAAATCCATATTTGCTGCATGATGCTGGAACAAATGGATATATTCTAGATACAGATATATATATGTGACATGTATTAATGTGTGGATGGTACATGGTTTTACTATCGAGCAGCAACATTAACAGATGATATGGTTAGGTTGAAATGTAGCCAGGACCAAATTGTAAACTGTCATGCTGTAGTGCACCATCCGGTTATCCCTCCCCACCCCCACCTTCCTTGGAATCGTTTGGGTATATAATGTTAAGTTTACTTTTGAAAATGGCTGAGTGGCCAATTAATGAAACTTGGTATGTGTGATTCACATCAGAATTATCAAAATATTGTGTATGTAACTCAATCCTGATTAGACTGGGCAATGCTGGTACTCTGCTAGTTGTAGATATATAAATGTTGCTGCTAATATATATTACTTAAATATAGAATTTTTATAAGATTATTGGCACTTCTGGAGAGGTAAGTGTTGAAGAGTGTGATAAGAGATATAAAAATTTGGATACAACATAATTAGTGCATAATGTTCACTAATTTTTCTGAGTTCGCTGTGAGTAAGTACTTAAATATATTTTTTTTACACTTTATTCAAGTTTTCTAAAATACAATAATTATATACATAATTAGCTACATGATTTATTGATAAAGAGAATAGAAAAGTAATGCCAAAATACATGAAAACTATAAAATAGTGATGTAGTTCAAATCTTGGAGCTGTGGGGCTGTAACTGTGTAAATACAAGTTCTTTTAATATTAAATATACATTATTAGAAATCTTTTCTGTGATTTTGGAACGATAACCATTGGTTTATTAACTATTTGAACGGTATTATGCTAAATTTACATGTAACTTTGTTTCTAGGTATCATCAAGTCATTTCTACTCATGTTCTCCAGCAGCCTTACACTTCTAGAATGTGTGGACAGCCTTTTATGAATTCTGGTATCCTAATAACTCATAAAAGAATCCATAAGATAGACCAGCCTTATGCTTGTGATATTTGTGGTAAAAGTTTTAAAGAGGTTGGTAAATTTATAAAACATAAAAGAGTTCATAAATCTGAGCGGGCTTATACTTGCAAAGTTTGTGGAAAATCATTTACGCAGTATGGTCAGTTTGCAGCACATAGCACGATACACACAGGTGAGCCGCCTTATGTTAGTAAAGTTTTTGGACAAACATATATTCAGTCTGGTGACCTTATAATACATAAAAAAATGCATACGGGTGAGCAGCGTTATACTTGTGAGGTTTGTGGAAAATGTTTTTCTAATAATAGCAACCTTACACGACATAAAAAAATTCATTCAGGTGAGCGGATTTATGCTTGTGAAGATTGTGGAAAATATTATTCTAGTAATAGTTACCTTACACAACATAAAAAAATTCATATGGGTGAGCATCCTTATGCTTGTGAAGTTTGTGTAAAATATTTTTCTAGTAATTATAGCCTTACACAGCATAAAAAAATTCATTCAGGTTGAGCGGCCTTATGCTTGTGAAGTTTGTGGAAAATATTATAGTCGTAATAGTCAACTTACAAGACATAAAAAAAGTCATACAGGTGAGCGGCCTTATGGTTGTGAAGTTTGTGGAAAATTTTATTCTAGTAATAGCTACCTAACACAACATAAAAAAATTCATATAGGGTGAGCATCCTTATGCTTGTGAAGTTTGTGTAAAATATTTTTCTAGTAATTATAGCCTTACACAGCATAAAAAAATTCATACAGGTGAGCGGCCTTATGCTTGTGAAGTTTGTGGAAAATATTATTGTAGTAATAGTCAACTTACACGACATCAAAAAAATTCATGCAGGCGAGCATCCTTATGCTTGTGAAGATTGTGGAAAATATTATTCTACTAATAGTAACCTTACACAACATTAAAAAATTCATACAGGTGAGCGGCCTTATGCTTGTGAAGTTTGTGGAAAATATTATTGTAGTAATAGTCAACTTACACAACATAAAAAAATTCATGCAGGTGAGCATCCTTATGCTTGTGCAGTTTGTGGAAAAAATTATTCTAGTAAAAGTAACCTTACACAACATAAAAAAATTCATACCGTTGAGCGTCCATATGATTGTGAAGTTTGTGGAAAATGTTTTTCTAATAATAGGAACCTTACAGAACATAAAAGAAGGCATATGGGTGAGCGGCCTTATGTTTGTAAAGTTTGTGGAAAATCATTTACAAAATCTAGTCACCTTAAAGCACATAAAATAGATCATACTATTTAGTGTCCTTATACTTTTCTAGAAAATTTTTAAATAGTCTTTCAACTTCAAAATACATAAAAGTGCTCATACAGGTCAGCAGGCTTAAATTGTTTACACCATCAGGTGCCTTCATAAATCATAAAAGAATGCATAACAACTAGCAGTCTTACACTTGCAAATATTCTAAAGAATTGTTTATGAACTGTTATTACCTAACGATACTTAAAGCTATTCATAGCAGTGAATAGTCTTATTCTTTGTACCTTTTGATTTGTAAAACACAAAAATTGTAGGTAAGTGAGGTGCTTAACGTTTGCAAAAGTTGAGGAAAATTTTGTAAGTGGCCAACTAGCTGTATCATTAATATAAAGTTATAGTGGTGAGGGGTATTATGCTTCCTAAATTATGGAAACTTTGTTAAGAGGTCAGATAAAGTTGTAATTAATAACCTGTCTACACTATAAGGCATAATATTATCTATATGGCTAAAAAATCATTGGCCTAGCAGAAAATTCTATTATTCTTTTAAAAGGAAATTTCATGAGATCCCATATGCTAGAAAAAATGATCACATACATATAATATCTAAAAACCTCAAACAGCATAAAATAATCTATATGTTAGTTATCTTGAAGTTGTGAAAAATTTAGACAATTATTTATGATGTCACTTAGCCCTGCAAATGTGGTAAAATCCTTTTCTCTTCATCTTAGAGTTAATCCAACATTGCAAGTTCTGGATTTGTTCTATTTGTGTTGATCTTGTGCATCTTCAGGTGAGACACTGACCAAATTTATGTCCTCCCAGTGTTTCTTGGGTCTCCCTCATGATTTTTGGTGCTCCAGTCTTATGTCAAGTACTGTTATTGTCAATGAGGTGTCATTGCAGCATTGTACATGGCCGTACCATTGCAGAGGACCTTAGTGCATTTTCTGAGTGTTTGAAGCCACACCAAATGCTTCCCAAACGTTCTCATTCCTAATGTGCTCCAATCTAGCGAGTCTATGTGGCTAACAAATTATCTGAATTTTCATGATATGCAGATCGTCATGTCTTTTTGTGACAGGCCAACATTTGGTTTCAAACAGAGCCTCTGCATGAACAGTGGTTCCATAAACCTTTGATTTAAGGTGCAGTAGAACCTTCAAGTCAAAAAGGATCCCTGTGACTTGACGCCACTTCATCCAGGCTGCATTGAATCTGTTTCAGACATCTGGGACTGTCTAAACATCTGAACAGAATACTGTATCATGTAATTGACATCAGATGACTTACAGAGTTCAATGCCTTCAATATTAACACACCCATCACTTGGAACCCCACAGTGTACTCAGTCTTCCAGACATTAAGACACGTACTGTATTTATCGAGGGAAGTTTTTCATCTTTAGATTTGTTGTTAATTATCTTGTCGTGACTCACAGGTGACCATGATATCATCAGCATAGAGTAATATGCAGGGATGTGCAGTTTTCTAGCAATGGTGTCAAGATAGGGGATAAACAGAGGCAGAGACTTCTACATCTACATCTATACTCTGCAAATCACAAATACTGTGGGTGGCAGAGGGTTCTAAGCACCAATCCTAATTCTGCGCATTCCAATCCCGAACAGATAGAGGAAAGAAGGAATACATAAATGAATCACTACGGCATCTTATTTCTCTAATCAGATCCCTCCTGTCATTGCGACCTAAATAGGTTGGTGGAAGAAGTATTTCGTTGCACTCGTAACTTAAAGATTTTCGCATATTCTCCAGCAAATTCAAACGAAAACGTCGTCGTCTGTCCGCCAAACAATCCCAGCCCAACCCACGAATCAGCTCTGTGACACTTACGTAAGGACTGTAACTAGCAGTCACGAATCGAGCGGCTCTTCTCTGTACTTTCTCTAATGTTTCAATCAATCCCTTGCGATACGGATCCCAAATTCCACAACAGTATTTCAAATGCGGACGCACTAGTGCTTTGTACGCTATTTCCTTTGTATGAGCATTACAACTTCTCAAAATACGTCCTATGAATCGTAGTTTGGAATTAGCTTTGCCTACAACTGGAAGTTATGTGCAAGTCCCATTTCATGATGCTTTGTACTGTTATGCCTAGATCCTTCAGGGAATCCACAGTGTTAACAACTGAATTGTTAACTTTGTAGTCGTGAGGAAATGGTGTCTTTTTGTTACTTATGTGCGTTGCCTTGCACTTTTTACAGTTAGGTGTAAGCTGCCATTCACGGCACCATTCAGAAATAACATCCAGATCGCGCTGAATTTGTAAGCAATCGTCAGAGCACCTCACTTCCCTATAAATAAGTGCATCATCAGCAAAAAATCGCAACCTGCAATTAACGTTGTCACCGAGATCGTTTATAAAAATTAAGAAAAGTAGTGGTCCTATTACACTTCCTTGAGGAACGCCCGAAGTAACATCTAGTTTAGAAGAGGCTTCCCCGTCTACAACGACACACTGTGACCGACCAGTTAGAAAATCGCGTATCCATTCGCAAATCTGATCAGGTATACCGTACGCTCGGATCTTTGCTAAGAGTCGGTTGTGTGGTAAATAGTCAAAAGCTTTCTGAAAAACCAAGAAAATAGCATCAACTTGTGATCCTGCATCAATAACTTTCATTACATAATGCGATAATAGAGCCAGTTGCGTTTCACATGATCGGTTCTTCCGAAATCTGTGTTGGTATGCTGTAAGTAGCTTGTTTTCATCTAGAAACTTCATAACGTTAGAGCATATGACATGCTCCATAATTCTACTGCAAACAGATGTTAGCGATATCGGTCGATAATTCCTAGGATCTCTCCGATCTCCTTTCTTGAAAACGGGAATGCACCTGCGCAATTTTCCAGTCAGAAGGTACTTTTCTTTCCTCTAAAGATTTACGAAATATAGATCTGATCCTGGATGAACACCAATACTGTTTGGAAAAAGAGTCAGACCTCCCTAGAGAACATCAAATATAACCAGAGCTGGATCTGTTTAATGTATACATTTGGTTCCCCATGCCATCTCAATGAGTAACAGATTAGATCTCTAGGTACCCTATTGAATATCTAAAAAAGCTATGTGCAATGCTTTTCTCTTTCTAAGTTGTCTTTACATCAAAAGATGCATGGCATGAATAGCGTCAGTCATCCATGTGCCTTCCATGAAACTAAACTGATTTAGGGCAATCTTAACTCGGCTTGAAAAGCTTGATTTCACAATTCACTCAAAGATCTTTAGTGTGTGACGAAGTAGGCAAATCATTCGATAGTTGGAGCAGTCTAGCACATCACCCTTTCCTTTCAAAAGGTGTAGTGTAACGTTAGTGTGCTAACTATATTGTAAAATCCATGTCTATGACCAGAAATTCCATTTTAAATTTTGTTAAGATTCATGCACCCTATCTTGTAGGAAAAATTTGTTGGTATGTTTGTTGAAACTATGTCATTAGTAGAATAGAACTTTGTAAATTTTATGGCAAATTGTGTAAAAAAATATTCTGGAAAATATAATAGTTTTTATTCTATCAATAATATGCTTGATTTAATGTAATATAAATTTACATCGCCCAAATTATTGAGTTTACACAGATAATACTGTATGATGTTAATTCTTCGATACAGGTGTTTTATATCTCTTTCTTTTGTTAGGTTTGAAGAAAATATCTACAATAACTCACTGCTTTTCTTTTATCAAGTGTGAGTTATATTCTGTTTTATAATTGGTTATAATGTGTGTGCTGTAATTATTTTTTCAAGTCTGCTGGTAAAGTTATTTCATTATTTTACTCTTTCTGCTTATTTGTTTCAAATACCTACATCAATATTTGAGGAACCTGTTTTTTAAGTTATTTTCTACAAAGCGCCAATATTTAGCTATAACTAGTATAGTAACCAGTAGATTTTTCGACACACAACCAAGTAATATTATTCTTTTTAATTGTTCAATATGTGAAAATGTTGTATTTAAGAAAATCTATAATCTACGTATCACAACTAAATACATGTTAGAGTGATGCTCCTCTGTGGCTGATGGTATTTTTTTAATTACTGATACGGTAGTTAATGATACGGTAGTTAATGAGAGTACATTTCTATTGTTGCTTTTTACTTGTTTTTGGATTTTTTTTTCCTTTTGGAATTATATTGCAAGAAATATTCCATAATTTCTAATATATATGTTTGTTAATTTTATTGCTACTTAATATGTGTTAAAAAGGCATTAAATCTTAAAGATTCGTAAATTTCCTTCCTGTGTTTGTTGATGTAGACTATACAATATGTTGTTTTTGCCTATCAGCAGTTGTTTGTTTAAAAGAAAATTTACAATTTTTTAGCTTTTCTCTAGCGTTCTTTAAATGCTATGTTTTGAATAAATAATCTACACAGATTAGCAAAGAAGAAATAATTTCTTACCTGCATTACTAATTTTGCAATAAACAAAGCACTTGAACCATTGTGCGTGGTTTAATGTTGATATCTTAATTATTAACAATGGTGTGACAGAACACAAATTTAGTTCATGAAAAAGTTGCTAAGGCTCTGTGGATAAAGGTAATTCTCTCAATTACAGTTTTTGGTGGAGCTACAGACTCCAGTCGCATTAATGCTTAGCATACATTGCTGTTGATCACCAAGCCTGATTGGTGAGCTGACAACTTTGATCTCTACATTGGTTTTCCAGAATCTCTCTGTGTTATAGGTGGGATGGGAGAATAATTTTCTGTACCTTTCCCCCAATCCCCTCTCCACTTCAGTGTTGTTGACGTTCAACAATAACCTCACAAAAAATATATTATTCAATTGAATGTGTTGGTTACCTATAGAGTGGACATCATACAATCTCACAATACTTGAGGAAGAATGAATGCTTTTCACTTATTTCACTGACACACTCTTTAGTATGTTCCCCAATAGCTGTAGGACTACCAGAAGTTTCATGTCGCTTTCAGTATTTCCAATCATTATGCGAAGCTATCATAGTACTTGAATTTTGTATACATCTTGTATACACCATTTTGTTTAATCCTCAAAGCCAGTTAATAATGACACAATTAAAAACAGTATCGAAATTCGCTCAGAATAATTTATCAGATTTGTCATGGCACAATAATGCAAAAAACATTAAATAATTATTTTATTCCTTAAATTAATTATTTTATACAACATATAATTTAAGTACCTGCAATGCTTGTTGCTGCATTAAAGTAAACGACACATACAGCTGGGGACTCACAGACTATAGATTAGATGTAGGATTCTTAAAGTGGTGGAAGCACATGATTTAGGTTAGATGAACAATGCAGAACCCTAGAAGAATCTGTTGTCAATGCAGAAAGACTTTATTACAATTGCAGAAAATAAACCTCCAAGACCCATCTGCCTGCAATTTACAACTCAATACATTATTTTGAATGTTTACTTATTCCTTACAATCTTCATATTTGTGTGGGATAATCTGCAAGCTATTACCAAAAATTGTCCACTAGAGGCCTTACTTTGGTTTCTAAGAGTTTAGGACAACACATGCTAGGAATGGTTTCTATTTTTTTCCATACTTTATGGTATCGCATAGCAGTGTTGTCAGCAAACAGTTTAGAGAGGAAACAACAAGCACTATATGTAGAACCACTCCTACAATATGTCTAATGATTTCTTAAGAAAAGTAATTGTAATATTAAAATCTGGCAGGGAAAGATTGGGCTTGTTCAATATCGACACTAATGCAGAAATAGCCATCACTCTTAACTGAAACTCTAGACCATTGCCATTGTTTAACACTGTCATCTACTGTTAATGAGAGGTCATAAAAAATAGTTATAACCAAAATAAATGCACATTGCATACAGAAACGATTTTGAAAATATTAAGGACTGGGCAGTAATTCA
>JARYHS010005557.1:1279598-1361338 GCA_031002005.1 Vandiemenella viatica | reverse complement strand
TTGATATATTTTTAATGGAGCCATCATAATGCTCATCAGTTTTTGTCTTGTATTCTGATTATTGTAAGTTTATTAAGACAGTGTAAATTGTTTAAATGTTTATACTAATTGATTGTTAAGTTATTGTTCTTTGCTGTGAGGTTTTGATGGATTCAGAATAAATATTTTCTATAATTTCCAAGTATTTATTAAGTACTTAGCTAATCAGCACTACACTTTAATCTCCTTACCTTAAAGAATATCCTGCTTTTCATCTTACATGCCGAGAGATAATCAAACTATTTTTAATTGAAACAGAGAAAGCACAGATACAATATTATAAAACTCTATCATATAATTGTGTACTTGGTTGAGGAAAAGTATTATTAATGTGATCTGTATTTGTCATTAATAATTAACGCTTTTAAACTATGTTGTTTGTTACATGAAAGTTCCACAAGGCTTTTGGAATTACAAGGAACTGTCATGATAAATATAAGTTCCCTACCGAGCATAGTGGTGTAACAGTTAGTGTTCTGGCCTCGCATTCGAGAGAATGTCGGTTTGAATCCACATCCGGGCATCCAGATTTGGGTTTTTCCACGGTTTCCCCAATTCACTCCAGGTGAATGCCGGGATGCTTCCTTTAAAAGGCCATGGCCGAATTCCTTCCCATTCCTTGCTCCGTATCCTTTCCTGTCTCTGAAGACCTCATAGTTAACCCTTTAATTGCTACGGTTCGCCCGGCCAAGCTCTCGCTGAGTGCTGCTTTGTTTACGCCTAAGCTGTTTACCTGCGATGGAATGCCGCGTTCGACAGGACTGCTGTGTACTGATTATGTCTGGAGCGTTGTGTGTGACATTCTTCTGCTGTTGCTCTGCGATTTGAAACCCCAGGTATAAAATAAATGCTGTTAACATAACAACTAAAGTTTTTCAGTTTAAAGCTCCTCTAGAAGTGAATATCTGTATAAGCAAACATGCAGGTACTTCATATACTAAATAGATATTACAGCGACTGAAATGTTTTTTGTTTGTGAGTATAGAGAATACCTTTCCGAATACTTTTCACAAAATCTGCATATATTTTCCAACCTTTTTGACCCGCGCTATGGACCGCCACTGGCAAGTTAAAAATATGTTTTTATATTTTGTTTAGTTTTAGAGGCTTATAAATGTAATATAATTATTACTCTGCAGTTACCCATGGTTAATAATTCTTTTTGTGTGATAAGCTTTGAAAAATAGTACAACACACAGTTGTACATTACATGTTCTGCATTGGTTTCTAGACGCACTTTCTGTTTCGAACATACAAGGCATATACGCATTGGCGTGCTCTTTTTTGAATTTTCAATATGAATGACATTTGAAAAATGTCTCCCAGTAAATGCTTGACGATATTCTTTATCAGAGCGTCTTTGATTGCTAGGTTCGTTCTTGGTATATGCTTCAACAAGTTCTCTAAGGGGGCGTCCATAAATTACGTGAGGTGAAATAGGAGGAGGGGGGTCCGGCGAAATCTTACCAAGGGGGAGAGGGGGGTATTGTTGGACGGTAGAGATAAAAAAAGACCTACAAATGACGCAAAAGTAGATTTTAGGGGGGTATTTCCTCGAAAAGTGCAGCTTTGGAAGGTTGAGACCTAAAAAAATAAAGGTCTCAAAAAGTTGTGAGGGCTATTTCTAGCGGGCGGGAGGGCGGATGTGGTCTCACGCAAACCAGAAGTCAAAAGAGATGGGGGGGGCCGGAAATCCGGAAAAACACCTCACGTATTTTATGGATGCCCCTTACCAGAGACAGATGAAACTCGGCAACTGGCATTTTTCGACTGGTTACTACTCGGCGAATAGCGAGAGCATTTAAAATGCAGTATTCGAGAATGTGGAAAAAGAACTTTTATACCACTTCATGGTGAAAATATAGTGTGAACTGATTCTTGCGTATCTGTTGGTATCATCAGCAATAAATATCATTTGATCTTCTTTTAGAAATATCAGGAAAAATGACAAACTGCTGGAATGTTAAAATAATCCACACTTGTATCCCGCAGCTTAATCGTCAAGTGCATGTGGTCAAACGTGTCATTAAAGCATTCTCTTTTTCAACACATTTCGCTCTCACTATCTATAGTGTCTAATTCTGAAGAATTTTCACTTTTGGAGATAAATGGTCATTTTCCACTAGCTGATATACATGGCTTAGGAATATTACTTCGAGATCCTGTTGAAGGGTCATCACTGTTATCCATATCAAAGAGATCATATTCACTGTCGCTTCTAGTAAGAATCTCCATGATTTCTTCCACTGTACAAACACGACGGCATGCCATTTTCCCAGCTAAAACTAAAAGGAAAGAGAAACACAAATTAGATCGCAGCTGCCAATGCTCAAAGGTCGGATAAGGAAAACAACTAACCACCCTGAGTGGAAATATGGCTTTATGACGGGGCCACTAAGAGGCCAGCGCGTTAACGCGTGCAGAGCACACAGGGACCCGAGCGGCTGGACGTGTTAACACGTCTGGAGCACAGACAGAGTGGCAAGGCGGCGCGTGTGTACACGTCTAGAGCAGTCAAAGGGTTAAGAGACATAAGGTAGTTAAAAATAAATAAGTTCTCTGCAAATATGTAATCCATACAGTGATTATAAACATAAGCTGTTCTAAGTACTTACAGAATTATTAAGTATTTCAGTGTCATATAACATAAACGTTCTGTATGATTTGTTGGTATAAGTTAATCATTGCTTAAAAATTATATAATGGTATGGAGCCATCACCTTGTGAACCCCCTCATTCTAATTAAATATTCTCTGTATTGGAGTTTGTATAGTTCCAGATTCAATAAGAGAATTATCTTTATTCAAATTTGATTACTTCTTGATGGAGTAATATCTTTGATATCATACTGTGGCAAATAAGTTTTACCATTCCTAACTTATACATTAATTTAGAAAAGTAGCTACATCACTGTTTGATATTTAGTTTCATGAACATTTGGCTAGTAAAACATCAAACATCCATTGACGATCATTTATCTTTACCTAGTGTGGAGATAGAATTTTTCCCTACTTGGATAAATTTCTGGACTGACTCTTACTTAAACATATCTCTTAGTCTCAGATTTGTATAGTAAATACCAAAAACCCATTCAATGCATTTAAAAAAAAAATCTGAGAATTGCCTTATGAGAATCAGGATGCTTCATAGATTCTTATGTCTGCCATTGGTTTGCAGTAATCACCTCAGGCTTCTATTTAACAAAGCCAACAATTTTTCTGTATTTAAAAGCAGTTGTGGATTTTCTATGATGTAGGTGTTTAAAAGATCCAACGATTTCCCTTGGATCTCATGTATAGAGTTAAGCCCTTTGTCCATTGATTCAACTGCAAACTTTCCTGGGTACAGCAGTTGGAAAATAGTTTTGTTGTGTATTCTTTGTCTTCTCAACTCTGTGATTTTTGATCAAAAAGCTTCTGTGTGTTCCTGAATGACAACCTATATGGTTTGAATTTTTAGTTTTCTATTCTTTAAGGATAATTAAAAGGAGATAATGTTGGCATCATCCTTTCATTGACGTAAATTAAACACATATACCTTTTACTTACAATGGTGAGGTTTTTTTTAAAAAAAAAAATAGAAGTTATTTGTAGGATGTCCAGGGAACTGTTGAAATCGTTATCTGAGATAATTTCTCCATAAATACGAAAGTAGGAAAGAAACAGAAGTAGATGTATCACAGCGGAAGAAAGTCTATGAGATACAATGTTTTTGTAATTAATAGACTCAGTGAAAGCCACTGAATTGAAAGATAAAATATTCGATGAGTACCAAAAGTATATTGCTTGACGTTGAGAAGGAGAAAATATGTAATATGAGCCACAAAATCATTATTTAGATATATCCATTGTAAAATAAAGCTTAAGGATATAAATTGCAAAATATACGATTAATATAAAACAATTATTCGCTTTGGGAATTTGTTGATTCCAGTCCGATGACAAAGTCCAGTAGTGGTGCAAATATAAAAGGAATTCAGTTCCAGGATGTCCAACAGATGCAGTCATTAGATGTTATGCTGATGTGGATCATCTGAAGTGTCATTCCCTTCTGATGAAGTACACTCACTTGGGATGAGGTGGGGTGGTTCCAAATTGTACTGACTGCTTCAACATGCAAAACAATGTAATCAGTGATCAACATCATGAGAGTTGTATGCGTGCTGTACAGCTAAATTATGAGAGAGAAGGAAAAAAGCGTATAAACTATATAATTACAGCAATTAGCAGCCAATTCTAGTAGATGACATCGCTGTGCGTCTATGATATAACGGAAGCGATCTGCAACAAAGCTATTTATCCTGTAGTAAGCCGAGTGGAGAGTTACCCTGAAAGGCTGAGGGAAGCATAAGTCAGGTCATGCAACAATTATAACAGTGGTTCCAGACTCTTTAGTATCCAGCTACACGTCCATAATCAAACAAGCAATGCTGATAGAATATGTACAGAGATTTATTTTTATAGGTGGCATACAGTACATCCCACTAGTCAAGATTTTATTGCATGTAATTTCTTTTAATAGTTACCCACAACTAATGACGAATGATCACAACCCCTTAGAAATTTGGAGGGTTTCTTTAATTATGCCATCCCTGGACCCATCAAGTACTGTTTCCCACCTTGTTGTTAGACGGCGACCTCCATGGTGGCGTGCTGTCTTGTCTTCATGGGGTGTCCCAACGAACGGCGCCACACCTCGCCGTAGTCTGTTGGCGAAGTGGAATCGAAGAAATCGTTGCAGGGGTCTTTTAAAGGTTAACTTCCCACCAACAATCCAGGATTAGGGTCTCGACTTGCTAAAACCTGCGAGAGTTGATGTGCTCCGTTGCTGGGCGCTTCTGCGGTCTACAGAGCGACATAGCCTCGAAGGTTCGCAATCATGTGCGCTCGTCGTCGCTGGTTACGGTTTTGCAATAGTCTTACTTATTACCATCGCAATATTTCCTAACACCAATGTGGCACTACCTGGGTAATGTGTATATTTACTGAATTGTACTGTAAAAAACTAACAGCATATAAGTACAAAGTCATATATCTTCTTTGTTTCTAGTAAAAACAACCGTAATAAATTAAAGCAGTGGGTATATAAAAATTAATTGCAGTACTCCTAATTTGGAGTATTATTTTGATATGGTAATTAAAACTACTTATTGTTGCAACTCATATTGTAAGTTATTCTATATTTCACACATTGTGTAATTACTCTTGGCAACATTACCTACCACTTAGTTTCAAATCTTTAGCTGCCATCTCTCATGACTTGTCCAAAGCGATCTTGTTTGAATAACCTGGTTGAGTATTGTTACACTGTCTGACAAAAAAATTGAAGGCCCAAAAGTAGAGGAGGAAAACGTAAGAAAACTTCATGAGTTAAGAGGTTATGTGATGTTTCAGTGAATACAAAATTAAGTAAAATTTACGAAGCACTTGGCGGACCGCATTTAGCCTGAGTGCATGAACTGATTCCATTAGGAAGGGTGTAGTAAAGCCATTATATCATTTCCTTAGACCAGCTGACCTATAACTCAACTGTAGCTGAACCTGGCAGGAAACATTGGATAGGCAGCAGGAAAATGTTTCAATATCGTGACTTGTAGCGAGTGATGAGGGCAAAATGTTCCATAGAAGTAAAGAAACTTTGGTCAGACTATTGCTTGAATAAAGCGGTGAAGTATGGGACCCAAATGTGGGTATCAGATACAGGAGATCGAGTGAGTGCTAGATTTGTAGCGATGTAGGAGATTTGATGTTTAACCGGATTGCCGATATTCACGGTGCACCTGTGAAATGGTCTTACGGGAAAACCCACCTCGTAGATGCTGTGTCCCATATCTCGTGTGCCGACTATAACAACACGTGTAAACTTACTCTTATATCGTGTTAACTTGCTATTGTAGCAGCAGTAAGCGATCTAACGCCTGCGCCAGTCACCTGTTGTCTTATATGGGCGCTGCAGACTGCAGCGCTGTACTCTGAGCATGCCTATACCAGATTCTTTGGCTCTTAGGTATATCTGTTCCTAAAATGTGTAGTTTATGAGGCGGAGATAGGGGGCCATCCAACAATAAGACTCGATGACTTTTAGAAACCCGCTAAAAACCGCAATAGGCACTTGAGTACCAGGACTCAATCGTGGACCCATTTTACCAACCACAGTAAGTGTGGTGACGCACTGGGGCGCACAGTCTAACTGCCAGTATGGAGATCACTTCGCTTGGCAGTTATTATTTAGTTGATCCGCAGTCTTCAATTCCTTTGGACATCACCGGCACTAAATCTGCAAGTGATACCTCTGAAACATTGATATTTGAAGCTTTCTTAGTTGCTGCGGTGGAAGCAATAAAATGTTCAATATTCTTGTCCAATGGGTGCTACTACTCTACTTTAATAAATACATTAGCTTTCAAACTTCTATGGAGTGAAACTAGCTAAAGTTGTTTACTTATTTGATTAGAAAGCAACAATGTTTAATCCACGAGACCACAGGTCCTGTACACACAGTTGCTACACTCAAGAACATTCACTTGTGGTGGCACAAAAGTTGTTTAAGCCTCCCTCTATTAAATTTAAGTCTTAATCAACATTATTTCAATACAACGGCATTAACAAGATCTATTTTTTTTTCTTTATTCGATGTATTCAAGTTGTTTTTCATCCAAAGATATTGGCAGCCTTTCAAAAGGTTTGCAATGATTTTTTTCGTCAGTTTGGTACATATTCACTAAGTATTTTTATTTCATAGATTGTTGTGTATTGTACTAAAACTTATTACCCTACCGAAGATCTAAAGTTACTTAATGTCATGCCACACGACTGTTCCCTCTGTTGATATTTACTGCCATTTTTTGCCGCGTATGTTAATTGATTTTGAGTGACAGTTATTGTTGTTGTACATTGAACAACAAGTTTACCAATTTTCTAAAATGTTTTGCTGCTGTAGATTATAATTCAAGAATTCCCTTAATGGTAGCGAATTTTGTAAATACTTTGGATAAACAGTTTCGGTTTACATGGACCGACAACTCAAATAAACCCATAGGTTATAAAATTTCTGACACTTCATTTTTGTAACTGAGGGAAGCTGACGCTCTTAATTCAAACAGTATTAAGAATCAAGAAAGCTTTAGCAGAAGCTAAAACCGCTTACCACTAAATTTACAGGAAACTAACAGGCCATGAGCAGTTTGTGCTCTACTGCATATTTAGGCAGCGGAGGTGGCGATTCAAGGATTGTTTCAAAACAAAAGATCAATTTTGCATATGGAACGTCGTCATGTTACCGTAGAAGTCAAATCTTATCAGCAAGTGTGTAGTGCCGGATAAATTGATTCTTAATTGATGAATACTGTTGAAAAACGGTTATTTACCGAACAGCCGTTTGTCCTTTAAATTAAATTGCATTGCCTAAATTTTAATTTAGAGGAGTGCGCTAATTTGCAAACAACAGTTGGAGGTGACCCAAACATCCTGTTCAGAGTCTTAAATGACCATTACATAAGAGTGTTTGGTTATGACTCTGAAACAAAGCAACATATTTTACCGCGAACGACGAAATCCTCTCTGTGGCTGGAAAGGCACATCAAGTTCAAAAGAATATCGAATCAGTGAAGAATATTTTCATTTTTTTTTTAAATGATTGAATTTTTTAATTAGGTAGTCGTACAATTTGGTCAGACTTTTATGGTACAGATTTATAGTGGTTCGAGCATCATGTGGGAAACATAGCTCGCAAACGGCATGAGATTAGAGGAGAATAAACTGATTACCCAACTATGACAACGCGCACCTCGTCTGTAGAGAAAGACTTCTAAGTCACCTATACCCAAACCCACTACATTCACTATATCCACCCCATTGCAATTTCTAATCATTCTTTAAAATGAAATTCCGAAAGAATGGCAAGTTTTAAATAAGGTGGATATCAAAGCGGAATCGCAACGGTTCTTAAATACGCTACAATGCGAAAATCATTTGGATCTTGTATAACAGACTTCAGTGACTACTTCGATGATGCTGGTGGAAGCAAAGATTGGAGGTACATTCTTTGAAATTTTAGGTATTATTGTTAATCAGTGTGTAAATGTGATATGTGTTTAAATCTATGTACAAGGCAATATGTCACCTCTACCACCTTATAAAAAACAGGTAATGTCATTTGAGTTGACACTTGTTTAACAAGTTTATATGAAAAATTGATAAAATTAATAAATGAGCTACAAAATTCTATTCCGAATTAATTTATGCATTTAACAAGCATACTACATACTTCAAATTATCTAAAATAAGAGATACAACTTCATTAAAACACAAACAAGTTTTGATAAAGATAAGAAAAATCAGATGGAACAACAAAATATTGAAGTTACCAAAGCTCTGAAATATAAATATTGAATTAAAATGTAATGCTTCTAAGAGAGAATGACTCCACAAAAAAATTTAAGTTTCCATTACTTTTAAAGCGATAATTATTATTCAACAACCAATAGTGTAATATGAAAGCAAAATGCTGCTGTTAGTTTTAGCCACAGCTGTCACCTGTAGCCACAAAAATCAGTGAATTTTTTAACTATTATTTATTTTATTTGTTTATTACAATACATTTCTTAAATCTATTTTTGGAGCAATAATAAAACTTAAGACCTTCAACGGAGTTTATTATAAAATAAATATAGACAATATCAAAGGCACTTTCCTGGAACTAGTGCACTGTCAACTAGTAATGTTACATAATATCTGTATTAGTTTGCTCTACATATTCTAAATATCACAATTACTTATCAGGATGTCATATGACCAAAGAATATTTGATATAAGGGCATTTGGGTGCAGATCTGAATACCTCACTCTTACAAGAAGTTTCTTCCCAGTCTAATTATAAGTGTAGTTTATTTCAAATGCAAAAGATTGTTATTTTGAAAATTAAGGTAACTGTGAAGTTCAACATTTTTACAGTTAACTAATCTAAACAAAAATTAATCAACTAAAACTGTCCCTGGAGTCTAAGAATGATAAACATATGAAAAAGTTATAAACTTTATGATAATTGATTCCAGTGCCTTCTTAAAAACAGTGTGATGTGTTTGAGACCATAACATTAACAAATAAGGCATAAGCAAGAAAGTAATCTATTTCCCATCAAAATTCAGTGATAACAGCAATAAAACTGATTCAGAAGAAAACTGGGCTAATCAAATTACTCATAACATATTAACAAAAAAATATATATATATTTGTTTTCCATATATAAAATTAAACTACACAAATATACAGTATCTTATATGTGGCATCACAATTGTCTTAAACAATAGTTCTTTTCCTGTTCTAGACAATATCTTTCTTGACTTATATATTAAATTAACCTTTCTTGCAACTTTTTTGTTTACAAAATCCACATGAGCTTCAAAATTTAGTTTGTTATCAATAATTATTCCTAGATACTTATACTGTTGGACCCAATTTATTTGGGTTCTATTTATTAAAACTGACTGTATTTCTAATTTCTACTGCTTCCCCATTATCATACATTCTGTTTTTGAAACATTCAAACTTAGTAAATTGCACTGTAGCCATTTATGTGTGTGTGTGTGTGTGTATTTTTTTTTTAATGAAACAGGTATATTTCACGTTTATCGTTTCTATACTTTTATCTCTACAATTAACATCATAAAGTTAATATATATCATCGAAAAAGTCAGCGTTTTTTCCCCTCTACCACAGAAATACTTATTTCCGAGCAATTGTGGTAGCATGTAAATGTTTGAAAATAACATAATTTCTGTGACGAAACAATCGAAAAAAATGGAGTTTATGGAAGAAATGAAAGAAGAAGTGACAAATGCTTATAAATATTGCAAAATGCTTTTGTCAGACGTGAATTTTCTAACAGAATCACCTCCTGATGAAATTTATTCATCCACTATTGCTATGGGCGATGTATTATATGAAGCCAACGTCGATATTTTGCCGATAGGAAACTCATTATTGAGGACGAGTTGATTACGCATGATGAAATTGATGAATTATGCGAGTTTACATAAGAAAGCAGTGCAGATATTTCTTTTTTTCAGTTTACATGCGTAAACTGATCAGTACTTACTCCCTATGCAGTCTGCGATTGTAGCGGAAGACAGATTCCCTTGCACAACAATTCTTAGACCAACCTCCGGATTATGTACCCATGTCTTATAATGAGAAAGTCGTTGCCCTTGCAATGGCCCACCCGAAATGGAGGTTGCAAACCTTAAAGGCAAACGGATGTTGCAAATTGAAACGATGTCGCGAAAACTGCGCCCAGTGAAATCTGCGGCCAGAACTCTCAACAATGCTATTGCTGTATGTTTATTATAGGATAGGATCAAACAGGTTGTATTGTTAAAAGCCGCCCCGCCGGCGCTCTGAGCGGATTGCTACGTTTGTAGCCTATGTTTCTAAACAGCAGATTGACACTACAGATGTTTTATAGTTTATAACTGTTATTAAAACACATGTTTAATTATTGCTTAAAAAACGTAGAAAAGAATTGTAATAACGAGCCAGATACTTACAGAATCGTAGTAGATTTCATGCAAAATCTCCCTTTGCCTCACATTACTAGTGCAGGAAAAAATATTCTACCATCAGCAGTTGTGGGTTAACGTCATCCAAATCAAATTTCCCCACAGACGACACGATAATGGAGTGGACGGATGGAGCGATCGTGTATGGCCGCCTCTAGACGACCTCGGCCACTCCGATCTAGTTAGTACCGCACTGGATTTTCCGAACAGTGTTGCAGATCAGCAGAAAATTCAGTTTTCAGTAACGAGTGCGAAAAAAGTCCAAGTCTAAGAAACCTGTGAAACATTTGCGTGTCTATTAAAAAAAAAAAAAAAAAAAAAAAAAAAAAAAAAAATAACTTGGCTGTTTCGGGCTTGTAATGTAAAATGATTTGTTCACGTAATATCTTCCAGGCCACGATTTAGTGAGACCAGGTCGGGTGTAATAGGACCACTTCTTTTCTTAATTTTTATAAACGAACTCGGAGACAAAGTGAAAAGCCTTTTTAGATTGTTTTCTGATGATGCGGTTATTTATAGGGAAGTAAGAACTTTGACCGATTGCTTAGAAATTCAGCGCGATCTGGATGTTATTTTGGCTTGGTGCGCTGAGTGGCAACTTACTCTAAACTGTAAAAAGTGCAAGACAATGAGCATAACTAACAAAAAGAATCCGATTGTTCAGAAATACGAGTTAAACAATACAGTTATTGATATGGTCGATTCTATTAAATATTTGGGAGTAACAGTACAAAGGAACATGAAATGGGACATACACATTAATTCTTTAGTAGGTAGAGCAAATTCTAGGCTGCGATTCATAGGTAGAATCTTGAAAAATTGTAATGAACAAACAAAGGAGATAGCGTACAAATCTCTTGTGCATCCACATTTGGATTATTGTTGTGCCATTTGGGACCCGTTTCGTAAGGGATTAATCGAAAGTATAGAGAAAGTACAGAGAAGAGCCGCTCGATTCGTGACCGCTTGCTACAGTCCTTATGAAAGCGTCACAGAACTGATTAGTAGATTAGGTTGGGAGTCTCTGGTAGATAGACGACACACGTTTCGTTTAAACTTATTGGAAAACATGCGTACTCCAACTTTCACTCATGAGTGTAGTGAAATACTTCTTCCACCAACCTATTTGAGTCGGAAGGACAGGAAAGATAAAATTAGAGAAATAAGGTGCCGGACTGATTCTTATATGAATTCTTTTTTCCCTCGTACCATTAGGGATTGGAATGCACAGCAAAGAGATTAGCTTTGGTGCTGAGCACCCTCTGCTACCCACAATTTTGTGAATTGCAGAGTATATATGTAGATGTATGTAGATAGATGGAGCGATCGTGTATGGCCACCTTTAGACGACCTCGGCTGGTTATTAACACACTGTGGTCTTCGAACAGTGTTGCAGATCAGCAAAAAATTCAACTTTCAGTAATGAGTGAGAAAAAAGTCTAAGAAAGAATACTTAACCTGTGAAACATTTGCGTGTCTATTTAAAAAAAAAAAAATAGAAACTAGCTTTGCTGTTTCGGGCGTGTAATGTAACATGATTTGTTCACGTAACAACTTCCAGGCCAGGATTTAGTGAGACCAGGTCGGGTCGTCTAAAGGGGCGTTTAGAGCTTAGGACGGCGCGGCATGACACAAAGAGAACAGCTATTGGCCGCAGATTTCGCAGATTTTAGGTTGGCCGCAAATTTCACTGGTCACAGTTTTCACATATCCAATTGAAACACATAAATTATCTTCATCGATGGTACACATTTTGAGATATGGCAAACCATATGAGCAATTTATAGAAGGCAGAAAGAATATGGAACAAGTAAGCGTAATGAATACGGTAAAATATTATTCTAGTTTGTGAATGGCAAAAATAATAACCAGTAATATTTTTGAACATAGATAACTGCAAGGAATTTACTGCAGTGGGATATAAATATTGCATTTCCATTTTTATCGGAAACTTTCAAATTCCTCGCCAGCTCGGCTTGGATTGAACGATTTAAAAAGAAATACAGGATCCGACAAAGCAGAATTACAAAATATGTCAGGTATAGGGAACATACAACGGTGGAAAAAATGATGGCGACTGCTGAAAAATTCCGTGTACAGACGATTCAGAATTGTAATCCTGATTACGTCATTAATACGGACCAAACTGGTTGTCAATATCAGTTAACTTTTTAATAGAGCTCTCGCCGAACATGGATCCAAGACATTGCTAGTAACCAAAAACAGTTTGGACCGGTTAACTCATTCTCATACTGCACAATATTCGATAACAGCATCAGGAAAATCCTTCCGCATTTATTTTTATGCATGCGAGAGCTTTCAGGCCATTTTGGTCCACAGATCAAAATAGAGTAGAAGAATTACGTAACAAATGCAGAAACGTAATTGTAACGTATTCAAAATCCGTGAAATTGTCTACAGAAATCTATAAAAATATTTAAAAAACATTTTACTGTCGTATGTTAAAAGAATAACTTTGTCTTGATTGTTGATTCGTGACCTGGACAATCTGACTCGAAGATATACAATGAGATATTTGAGAATGAAGATGGGGCTTGCTCATGCACAATAAAAATAATTCCTCCCAAATGGAAAAAAGGTCGCCCGCTCCATAATAGGCTGCAAATTTCGTCGCGGCGACAATGGAATGACAAATATCCCGGGGCGGCGACTGTCGATCACTCGATTTGCCGCCCCCTCGACCTGCCGCCCGCGTGCGGTGCACGCCTTGCACGCCCGCTTACGGCGGCCCTGCATGCAAACATTAAATCGATCGTTTAGTGGATCACTCGAAATCAGGACCTTTAGGATGAAAAACCTTTCTTAAGCCTCGTATCCACTTGAGCACGCTCAGGCGAATGAGCCGCTCATTCATTTGAGCGCGCTCGTTCGAGCGTGATCAAGGAAAAGGAAATTTTGGTCGAACGAGCCTGGTTTCAGTGCTCAGAAAACGCTCGGCTATTGACGTGTCGTCACGCGTAGCTGCGGCCTTTATTATTATCCATATGATGTCAAAACAGAGAAGAAAATTACCAAGTTGATGGATTAGAGAAAGTCATCGTCAGCGAAGAAATTACCTTTATAATTTAATTCGCGAATTGACTTTAGAAGAAGACAATGAGCTATTTCAAAACTTTACGAGATCGATTTCGAACATTTGCTGTCATTAGTTGGACCTTATATTAAAATGCACGATACGCCTATGCGTGAGGCGATCCCACCAGAAGATAAAATTTATAATAACTTTAAGATTCCTAGCCTCAGGAAATCCCTACACAAGCCTGCAGTCTATGTTAAAAGTATATAAACCAAGCATCATCCGTTTAGTACGGTTAGTCTGTCATGGCACTATTGAGTCACACCAAAATTATATGAAGGCTGGTACCTATTTTTAATTTGTGTGTACAAATATAGATTTAAAGGTCATTTTTATGTTTTTTTTTTTTAAATTATGGCATTGATTTCAAGTTTATAATAAAAATTGGTAAAACAATTAAATTGCCTGGCACAAAAGCAATATGATTTTATGCACTTAGGATCTGAATTTCGTAACACCAAATTCAATCAAAATCCGTTCAGCTGTGAGAAATACTATTAAAAAAGACTTAGCACTTCCCGTTATAGAAGTTCTCTTCTGTTTTGATCGTTCTCGCTTGAATGACCCTAGTTGGCTTGTTATTTTTTTTCTTTACACCATCAATACTAAAGTTTAATAACTCGTTGATTTCACGCCATCCACCTCATTTTTTAGTTCGATTATAATACTGGAGCCATCCCATAACACTCTCTTTGATTCATACGCATAAATTAGAGTTAAGCAAGTTTCATTGTCCCACGTGCTCGCGCTCATTGTAGAAACCACCAAATACCGTCCACACTGAGCGCCGAACAAATACTGGCTCGCCTTTGAGCATTCCAAAACACAGACAGCCGATCGGCTCGCCCCGAGCGCGCTCGCTGTCGTTCTTTGCGAGCGTGCTCAGGCGTCCACACTTGAGCCGCTCGCTTCACTGAGCGGCTCATTTGCCTGAGCACGCTCAAGTCGATACTAGTCCTTAGAATAATCAGGAAGAAATAGAGTGTAGTAACGGAGTGACAGATGGAAATGTATTTGTGGTTGTACTCGCGAGGCAAAGAACGATTCACAGCAAGTTTAATCGGTAAAAAAAGTTATTATATCAGCGACGGGCTTCTTGCTACCTGGCGACATCAACACGAGACATACAGCAGGGCCGGCGTGCCTGCTGAGGCGAGCAGGAGTGAAGCGGCGACAACTCCAGCCTCACTGAGAGCATCACAGAGCCGGCGGAGCAGTTCAGCAGGCTTCAGGTAGTCGAAAACAGCAGACTGGTGAGTCTTGAACCTGTACTCATGCATGTGGAAATGTATTTCTCACTTGAATAAAGAAAGTAAAAACTATTGGAATAGATGAGAACATGATTTGAAGGACAGAAGAATTTTCGAAATATAGAAAACAGGGATTCAGCGTAGGAAGAAGCTTACAGGAAGAAGAGACAGGATGGTAGGTCATATTTTGAGACATGCTGGAATGGTTAATTTGTTAGTGGAGGGAACAGTGGAAGGTAAGAACTGTAGAGGAAGACAGAGATTAGAATATATGAAGCAGATAATTGAGGACGTGGGTTGTAGGGGGTATGTAGAAATGAAGAGGTTAGGATAGGTAGGGATGGAGGATTGCATCAAACCAATCTAAAGACTGACAACAGCAAAAAAAAAAAAAAAAAAGCTTAGGAAACGCAGTATCAAAAGAAGTGGAAGTAAAAAAGGAGTGCCACAGGGCAGCGTATTGGGACCATTGATATTCATTAATCTAATGAATAATAGTGTTGATTGTTTACTATCAGAAATTAGATTGTTTGCAGATGACATAATGCTGCATAAAAGGATCCAAACGGCAGAGGATTGCAAACAGACGCTGGGTGATATGGACAGGATATATAGTTGGGTTGGTAAACATGGAATGAAGATAATTACAAATAGTCCAGTAACGGGGTAGTCCTCACTTGCATCACATCACGTAGAAGATTTTTTTTTTCTTATCTTGTATATATTGGTGAGAGTATGCAGAAACCAAGTTTTCGACCTCCAACACCCTCGGCACAATTTTCTGTGGCCAAAAAACATCAAAATTTGGGTACTTTTTTCAGTTTTTCGTCTATAACTCCTTCCTGATAAGTCATATCAAGAAATATTCTATTTTCAATTTGAAAGAGGACAAAATTTTCTACAACTTTCGTACTGCAAACTTTTTTCTAAACTCAAAATTAAGCGAGCTACAGTTCTTTGAAAATCAGCCAAATTTCACACTTTTCCTAAAAGTTGGGTTTTTATCTACTTTGCAGCTCAAAATGACCTGAAACCCCTGTATATATAACCGATATATATGTATTTCTGTATGACATAGTATATATATGTACTATACTTTGATTACTGATGGTCCATTCAATAATCATATAGCATTGTTGGCCAGGAGATCCCGAAGGATTGTTCGGCCGCCAGGTTACAGTGTTATGGATAGGCCGCGCAGTGCGCTTCTTGTGGCTATTTAACCTGACCAAGTACTAGTACCGCATATAGGGAACCTAAAGCTTAAGGTGGAATCCGAACCACAGAATCGTTCTGGCTTACTTCATATTACACAGCAAGCTGTGGCAGAGGTAAAGGTCGGGTTAATGGCCTTTGAAAATCATTCCTGAGACCGGGATTTCGATCTCCAGTCAGACGTCTTGAGCTACCAGATCACTCTATTACTGAAGATAATAGAGCGAACAACAATGCATAATGTTATAACGCAAAGTTATAAAGTCATAATAATTTCGAAATAAGTTTAAAAAATGGTCATAAATAAATTTCTTTTCCGTTTGGATTGTCCCGGCTTATCAATGAATTGTCTCTTTCATCCATTGCATCAGGAACAGCTTCCTCGAGGTCGAAGAAATCTTCCTCTCCTTCATCTACTACATTCCAGGAACGCTTTCACGAGGCAGGCGAGAGCAATTTTTGCAAGCAGCTGAACAACAGTCCTGATTAGCGACAGCTGCATGGAGGAGTACAAGGTTTCTGGAAGGAATATGATACAACCTTCGAAGTAAACTCAAGTGCATCGTCTTTTATTATTGTTTTTTTATGACTTTACGCCTCGTCGACGTCGAGTTCATTAGTGGCACGATGGGACTGGGGACAAGGAACGTGAAGGATTTCGGCCATGGCCTTTTGAAGGAAGCATCCCGGCATTCGGCTGGAGTGATTTGAGGAAACCATGGAAAACCCAAATCTGGATGCTTGGACGGGAATTCGAACCGACGTCCTCCTGAATGCATTTATTATTGTAACTGTAATCAGACTCGACGAGCCTTTCCTTCATCCTCACGGCAATGAGTACGTTTCTCGACCCAACCAACCTTTACTTGGTGGTAAGTGCATATTGAGTGAAACGTTGCCGCATCTGATTTTGGTGGCAACCGTGCTAGTCTGAATGCATTTTTAGGGCAGATTTCTTAATCATTTCATATCTGAACCTTCCAATGTTCCACAAGCAATTTTTCCGTACCGTTCCAAGATGATCTGTTCCACTGCGTGTTCTCCAAATGTTCTCTGGAGGCTAGAGTTCTGAGAAGTTAGCATGCATGTTACTTTCAGATATGGTTGGTATTGAATCATGCAGTAGAAGTTTTCTTTCCCATAGCCGAAATATGCTGATATTGTATCACATCCAGCAAATGCATGGATGAAGAGGATGTGTGTGGGTTCAAACTCGTGGTACCAAAGCCCATTAGCAAAATGAAAAAGCCAATATACTCACTTAGAATCATCACACTGTCGAATTTTGCTGCTTGGGAAATTGCTGCGTTAACGATCAATCCAGCAGCATCTTGTTTTGCCTGTTGATCTTGGATGCCTCCTTTTTCAGTTTTTGCATTAGTATCAACATTAAACAGTTCTTGCTGCTCTCATTTGCTGTGTCACTGTAGCACTTGTTTCCTCACTGAAAATGATGCCTGCTGAAGTATCTGATGTTTTCAAACTACAAATCATTTCAGATGACTTTATTCCTCTCTGCGCAGCATAACTTCGGTATCCGTCAAATATAACTGTGATGTTGGATCTATAGTTCGTTGTCAAATAGGCTTCATATTTTCCACAGAAGCAGCCAAGGTATTTACTACTATGCCACATAACCTTATGCAGGAGGAATCATCCGTGCATAGCAAACATTTTTGTGTTGGGTGTTGTATCTTGAAGAGATTTAAATGCTTCATATAGCGAAAAAAAATTTCAATTGTTGTACGGAACAAATTCAAATGGAACACATTGTTTCAATCCATTAAAACGGAAAAGAAATGGATTTATGACTTATTATGACTTAATTTTGACTACATAAATAAACTTTGTGCCATAACATTATGTTTTCAGTTTTGCAAATCCGTTTTTCAAACTGGTACAAATACCATCAGGTAATAGAACGAAATGGTAGCTCAGTGGTTAAGGTATCTGACTGAAGATCGAAATCCCGTTCTCAGCAGTAATTTACCTCTGCCACAGCTTGCTGCGTAATATGGAGAAAGCCAGAACGATTCTGTGGTTTTAATTCCACCTTAAGCTGTAGGTTCCCTATATGCGGTACTAGTACTAGGTCAGGTTAGATAGCCACAAGAAGCGCACTGCGCGGCCTATCCATAACACTATCACCTGACGGCCGAATAATCCTTCGGGATCTCCCGGCCAACAATGCTATATGATTATTGAATGGACCATCAGTAATCAAAGTATAGTACATATATATACTATGTCATACAGAAATACATATATATCGGTTATATATACAGGGGTTTCAGGTCATTTTGAGCTGCAAATTAGGTAAAAACCCAAGTTTTAGGAAAAGTGTGAAATTTGGCTGATTTTCGAAGAACTGTAGCTCGCTTAGTTTTGAGTTTAGAAAAAAGTTTGTAATACGAAAGTTGTAGGAAAGTTTGTCCTCTTTCAAATTGAAAATAGAATATTTCTTCATAGGACTTATCAGGAAGGAGTTATCGACGAAAAACTGAAAAAAGTACCCAAATTTTGATGTTTTTTGGCCACAGAAAATTGTGCCGAGGGTGCTGGAGGTCGAAAACTTGGTTTCTGCATACTCTCACCAATATATACAAGATAAGAAAAAAAAATCTTCTACGTGATGTGATGCAAGTGAGACCCCCTTTTTACGACCCCGTTACTGGACTAAAAGAATAGTCAGCTTATTACATACACAAATAAAAAACTAAAAGTTGATTATGATTCTAATGAGGGGAAAGAATTTCTTATTAAAGACTTGATATCTAAATACCTTAGCATTATATTTTATTACAATCTTAACTGGGAAGAACACACCGGACAGTTAGTAGGAAAAGTTTTAAAAATTCTGCACTTGTTGGAGAGAGTGATGAGGCGATATACAAGAGAAGTATAGGAATTAGGTTACAAAACCTTGGTCAGGCCATTGCTTGAATCAGGGGAGTAGCTACTATGGGGCTAGGCGGTGCAGTGCAACGAGGCCCCTACGCTCAGGGGGCCCCCAAGCATACCTCTGGGGGCCCCAATGCGCACCTCTGGGAGCCCCGAAGCGCACCTGTGGGGCCCTCAAGCACTGTTGAGGGGGCAACTAAGCACAACGCAAGGATCCCATCCTCATCTCAGGGGGACCTTACCAGCAACAAAAAGCAACAAAAAAAGATCGCCCATCGGGCCTGAGGGCCCAAAAAAATTTTTTTGCATCGGGGCCCTTGTTGACCTAGTTACGCCACTGGCTTGAATATGGTTGTGTAGTATGGGACTCACATTTTGAGAATCAAATACAGGAGTTGGAGAGGGTGCAGAGAAGGGCTGACAGAATTGTTTCTGGAAATTATCACAGAACGCAAACAGTAACAGTTATGATAAAATAGCTGGTATGGGACCCATTGGAAGACAGGATGAGGGTGAAGAGAGCCATGGGAGTGTACAAGGCGTGTATTGGTGAAGATGCATGGATAGATATTGGTGTAAAAAATAAAAGTAATTCATGGAAGAGAAAATATGTCCAATACCACAAGCTAGCAGTCGATTTCAGGCACAAGGGTGTAGGAAGAATGTCGTTTTTAGCTAAGGGTTTGAGGGATTGGTATACCTTTCCAAGATAAATGATGAATAATTACCAAAAACGCTGAAAGAATTTAAAGTTAAAATTTGTAGAGGGGAAATGTAGGTGGGTGCAGAAAAGATGGAAGAAGGGTGTTTAAGGAAATTGCCACAGTAGCGTGGGTTCAATTGCAATTTAATTAAATATTATTACTATCTCAGATTACTAGTAGTGTGAGTCCGTCGACAAAAGACGACATTTCAGTGGTTATAATCCCATTGTTAAGAGACCTAGATGACTGAGTCTACTTGACAATGGCTGTAGAAGTTATAACCACCGAAACTTCATTTTTTATCGATTGACTCATTCGGCTAGTTACTCAAGAAGGTTTTATTAATATTCAATGGCGAGAAAACATCCAATGGTACATATGACACACTTTTATGTAATATTGCATAATTTTCAAGTAAAAAAGTAATTTGTTAGTCAAAGTAATCTTTAGTGGGATAACATAGTAAAAGTATAGTATTCTTAATAACTAATAAATAATACAATCTTTAGTATTTCGTTTCTGTTGGGAATATTGTATTCAACGGTAATTTTGTGCAAGACATACTGTTTCATAAGAAAAATTAAAAGAGAAAGGGAAAATTAGGGTCTACAGTTAATAAAACTACTGTGGTAATACTGACGGTATATCTAAGGATGTTCAGTTTATAACACACTGTAGAAATTTTTTTTTTTTTTTCTGATTTGCTTATATGTCAACTACTGTTTTACCCATAATCCCAAAAATTTTGTTTCTATTACAGTTTTTAGATATTTGTCCTCTATGGCTACTAGATTATTGTTTGTTTTAGCTGAGTGGGGTAGACAAAAATTTATTTCTCATTCAAGATTAGTTTATTTTGATCAAACCAGTTTTTCATCACACTCACGATTTTATTTGCTTGTAATTCTAAATTCATTACTTTTAGGGAAAAGAGCGTCATCTGCAAATTGAATAGCTTCTTTTGGGTGAACATTTCTAGTGAGATCATCCACATAAATTAAAAATAAAATAGCCCCTAACACCAATCCTTCAGATATGCCATACTTTACAATCCATCTGAACATCTGAAGGAAACTTTTCCCTTACACCATTTTTCTGGTTGTTGTTATTGATTTACAGATATTATTTATTTACAATTTTCAAGCCATGCCTTACTCCATCTCTTTCATTCCCTCTACTTCCCATTTTTCCAGTTTAGTTAACAGAATACTGTGCTCCATTACAGCAAATGCCTTTGACAGGTCCAGAAAAATACCTGCAGCAATTTCTTTTCAATCCAAAGCATTTAAAATGGTGTCTAAAAATTAAAAAATTGCTGCATAAGTAGATTTATTTTTCATGAATCTACGCTGTTGGGTATAAAGTGATGCCTATTTGTTGATAAACTTAAACAGGCTGTTATGGAAGAGATTTTCTAACAGTTTTGAAAAAACACTTAACTGGGATACAGGCGTATATTTTCAGAGCTGATCAGAGGAATCTGTTATTATCAGTGGAGTCACTTTATTAGTTTTGAGTACTTCAGGAGAAGTTCCAGATGTATTACAGATCTTTGACTTAGGGTCAGCTACAATTATCATATGGTTTCAAAATAAAATCTGGAATCTCATCTAGTCCATACAAATAAAAATATTTAATGTGATTATGATCCTTATAACTTTATCACAGTTTTTTTATTTAGATACAGTGTGACACTATATATCATGGAAATACTGGAAGCAACTTACTTTCCTTATTTCAGTTTGCTTTTCTTCTGCAACAGAAATTTGATAAATTCTTCAACTATCACTTACGAGTGACTAATTATTGAATTATGGTGCACATAATTTAATGTTCTTTCTTACAGTTTGCTGTCTTATAACAAGTCACATAGCTTTTATTTTGTTATTTTTTATGTATAATTATAATTTGCCATAATTTTTGCATGTTGTATTACTTTTAAAAAAAATTCATTTACCTTTTAACATAGTTGGATTAACTTGGTTACGCTTATAGCAATCTAATCTCTATAGACTAGATTTTATGCATTTGCATGTTTGTATATGCATTTGTATATTAAGCCCATTTTCACCAGTTATTGCATATTTTACCTAAAACCAATTGATGACGCATATTTTCGCTATATTTACAATATTTTTCGGTTGTGTACGTAGTTAATAAATAAAAATCTTACATTGTAGCCGGCAATGTAGATGCCCAGACCTTAGTCTACAACGACTAGCTGAAGAACTGCGATCCACATTTGGGAACGTAAATAAACTGATTTAATCACAAAAGAAAGTTGGTTTCTTAAGGTATGTTCTCGTAATAATGCCTATAAAAAATTGTCATTTGTGCCATTACCTGCGGAACCAGTGGTAACTAATTGGGAGACGTGGTTTGAAACCATACTGTTTTACAATGAACATTTTGAGGACATTAAAGGTATAGTAAACGACATTGATAGTGGAGAGGCTATGGCAGTTAGTCATTACAACGAAGCATTTAACAGTTCTAGTATTAAAACAATAGCTGTGATTAGCACTCATTTTTCCTACATAACTGCAAGGGGGAAAAAAGCGGCAGCATTAAAAAGCTTGAAACTCAAGGATTGATGTTGACTGAATCTATTCAGTTAATGAATAAAATCCGCATAGTCAGAGCTATTCCTGTATAAACTTAAAGTTAGAAAATATTTTGAAGAATGACCCAGCCTTAGAACCTATGTATCAAATTGATAGTTTTAGTAATGGGACGGGTGAACGTTTTTCGGAAACAATGACTTCTAACACAGCACCCGATTTCAAACACTGCTCAGTTACATAAGCGAATTTGGAACGGTCTATATCTACTTCTAAAAATATTTTGAGAGATGGAAGAAGCAATCTTACTAACGAATATTTGGAACAGTACCGTATATTTTTATGAATAATTTTCACGCCAGTGCAATTGAATATATTGTTTTTATTTTCCGTACCTGTGTCACTTCATTCTCTGAAGCATCTTCAGCGGTTCTGTAATTTTACATGTTCACATTGGCTTGTAATTGTACCGTGTTTCAGCATCAGTTGTATCTGTAATAGCAATATTTTGCATTACAGGTGTTTGTTGCATCTTTATGAGTAATTTCGTGTCACTTTCACTGCGCTATAGATATTGATTTCTGATGATTCACAATTTTTTTAGTTTGTTGTATATTACGTTGTTTACGTTTACAAAAGTAAAAAAAAGTTAAGTAATTATTAATTATCTAGTTTATAAATATGTTATTCAGGTATTTACTAATTGCATGCCGTTTTGAAAATAAAAAATCCTAAAAATTAATTTTTATTATATATTTATGGTTATTTTGACACCTTTCATGCATAGTTTTAGCATTTTTCATGCATATTTGCAAGCATTTTGTGTTGCATATAATCCGGTCTCTAGTAATCTCTCTCCAGATATTTTATATGTACAGCTATCAGTTATTTCTAACACCATTTCCCCCTTTTATAAAAAAACAAGATAAAATAGTGTGGAAAAGTACTGTGGAATAGATTAAAGATGTCATTTCTAGTTATTTGATCATAGAAAACTTTCTAGGAATCATGTTATAAGAGAAATTATGTTAACTTAAGAAATTTTCTGGTAAACAATATTTTTACTATTTATAATTTTTTATCTTTACTGACATGGGTTGTGCTTCATCTTCAGTGTAGCTGAAATGTATTACTTTCATATTTAAAAATAGATATATTTCTGTTACAAATAATTGATCTAGAAGCGTATTATGATGCTTTGATATCCTGATTGGGTAGTCTACTTTTGGCATTAAATTGAATGATTTGGTCTTCAATAAATCTGATTTTTACTACTTTCTTTGAGAAAGTTAATATTGAAATCAACTCAAAGCACTAATCTTTTATGGTGTTCAGCAACATTATTCAACATTCATTCAAATTTAGTGATGATTGTCGAAAAATTTCCAGCTAGTTGACTAAACGTTTATAACTACTATGTTTGTTTCGAGAAAAAAAAAAAAAAAGATTCGCACAAGCTTCAAAGTTCTTGTCTGCAGAGAGTTTAACACAATTCGAGATGATTTATCATTTAATGTGTTGCTTGACAAAAACAGCAGTATCTCCATATATGGAAGTATTTCTTCAGAAACAGCTGTTTGTATACTGGTAATGATACTAAACGCACTTCATCAGCCCTTAATCAGTGTTGTGTTATAAATAAATTATTAATAGTTAGTCTTTATTGAAGTAATACTTCCAATTCTATTAACTCTTTGGACTTTATGGTGTAGGTTAGGCAATTTTGACTTGCTTAGTTTTTCATTTGAAGTTAGGGACCCCTGTAGCTGTAGTTGTAGGGAAAAAGCAGCAGACTTATAGGAAAAGCTATGTAGGTGAGTCTGATAGGCCGGGATTATGGGAAAAAAAGAAAGTCTTGCTGGTAGGTAGTATTCATGGACAAGGTGTTTGCCCATTAGTGCAGGGAAAATTAAGATCAGTTCCCAAGTATGACGTTCTTCAAACTTAGTCTTGCTCAGGTGGTAGAAGGTATAGGTTCTTTGCAGAGGCGGCCTTTGGGGGTGGCGAACAGGGCAATCGCCCAGGGCCTCGCTCTTGGAAGGGCCTCGCGCAGCTACCCAAGTTGATTAAAGTTTATATTAAAAATAATTATTTTATCTTCAGCTGTTAGTGTAACAGTATAGTAAAGTTGTTTAATTGATACTAAAGTATATATTAATTACTAACTAATCAAAATTTCTCAATTAGATTTATTGACTGTCACATTTATATAATAGCAGGAGAAACATCTGATATTGATGGACAAGAACTGTATGAAGAAAATGACGGCGGTATCACAGTAATGACATAAATAATAGAAAAAAAACATTAACTGAATTACTGAAGTGTTCCCCACTATCAAAGAAGTATTGAGAATTATTAACGCCACACGTAATACAGTTGCATCCACAGAAAGAAGTTTTTCATGGTTAAAAAATATTAAAACATATTTGAGGAATTCAATGACACAAGATAAATTTTCAGCTCTTTCTATTATTTGAATTGAAAATGAAATAGATCATTCGTTAGATTCTTGTGCTTTTATTAAATATTTTAGTTTCAGGAAAAGGCGAAAACATAATTTTTAAATCCCTGTTTATATCTTCCAAGGCCTTAATGTACTTCAGTTTAATTTTAATGATTTGTCATCTTTATGTTTGTTACATTTTAATAACTCTTCTAACATAATATTTTAATTTTTATGATGTTTCCATTTTTTGATGATCATCAGAAATACCTACGATTAAATATTTTGTACAAAGGACAAGGACCTCGCAAATATCTGCTGCCCGGGGCCTCGCAATGACTAAGGCCAACGCTGTTTCTTTGTGTAAAGATTTCACAGATCAGGATCATGTAATGATAGTGAGAGGAGTGGGAAATAGTTTGTGCAGGGATGATAGTTATGGTATCAGAGATGACCTGGAGAAAATAGCAGAATCAACGTGCCACACTCTGATCGGTATGATGCTAGTAATGAGACGCTGTGAACGGCCATATATGAACTCTGTGTGGGCGAGTGATTCCGGAAATGGAATGTCTACTTAAGTCTGATTTTCGCTCTGACATGGGCTTGGTACCTGTAGATGCTATTGATAGGTCGGGTTATACTAGGCATTGCCTGCATCTCAATAGTAGAGGGAAGGGGGTTATTTCAGATGTGATAGCATGACGTTTAATTGGGGCCTCACGTTTTCATGAAAAGATTCCTGAGGTGAATGGTATTAGGGCAGCTCCTTTTTTAGATTGTGGTCAAGAATTAGGTAGAGAGATTTAACAGAAATTAGTTTAAAAAATAATGAGCTTTCAGATTAAAACAAAAAAAAAATTGCATAGGGGTTAATTTATTACACCAGAATATCAGTGGGTAATCAAACAAAGTGCTAGTTCACGTAAATGAATTAAATGTCATCAACAGAATGTTTTATGCTCGTTTGAATACCATATAACTATAGGAATATGTATGTCAAATGTAAATGAACTTAATTAAGCTTCTCATTACTGTAGAACAAACCTGGAGAAATGACGAGTTATCACTTATATTAGAAATGTGGTTATAGTTTTGATGATATAAGTATTAGCAAGATCAACATTTTGAAACGTATGGTACATGGCTAAATGTCAATTATGAAATTTTTGTAATAGTAATGAAATACTCACGGGAAACTTTTCTATTTTTCCGAACCAGTTTGAACTCTTATTAACATTTCTAAGCAGGAAAGTTGTTAACATAGTCGTATGTGGTGATTTTAATGTAGAGTTTTCAATAACATACCTGTAAAGTCATGTTGGAATTATTAGTCAGTTCATTTAATTTAACTCGGGTAGTTAATTCCACCTAGAGCAATGAATAACAGTCATTCAGCTATAAGCAATGTTTTCCTAAATATCTAAAAAATCTGTTATACGAACAAACCATCTATCAATGGACTTTTGGATCACGATGTCCACTTATGAACTAACAACACTTCTATAGGAACTCGGTCTAAAAGAAATGTTTTCAAACTTAAGCATGTAATAAATGATGAGTCAGTTACTTGTATTAGAAAGTGCCTTAGTGTCACAAACTGAGTACATGTTCACAGTGTACAAGGTGTGAATTTTTAGTAGCAAGTTATTAAATTACTTTGAAAGTTGCTTCCCCTTGAAAAAGTGTCGTGCTTCCCGAAAAGAGGAAAAAAAAAAAAAAAAAAAAAAAAAAAACGTGGATAAGTATGGGTTTAGAACATCATGAAGTTGTAAAATGAAGTTATATATTGGCTATAGGAAAAGTCAGAATGCTAATGTTAAAACACATTACACTCAGTACTGCAAAATAGTTATTATGGGACTTCCAACAAATTAATTAAACTGTGCTCCACAGAATTAAGTAATATACTAAGTTATTTGTTTGATGTATCATTACTAGAGAGTACTTTTCCAGAAAGGCTTAATTATGCTGTAGTTAAACCACTCTATAAAAATGGAGATAAGTTAGACGTATCTAAATCCGTCCTATTTAATTACTAGCAACCTTCTGAATGATTTTCGATAAAGCAATGTACAACAGAGTTAATAAAAACTTTAAAAATAGTAATATTCTAAGCAAAGCATAATTTAGTTTTCAAAGGGGTCATTCAACACAACAAGCAATATTTGCATTCACTGACAACATTTTATATGGAATAAATGATAAATTAATTCATGTGAGATTTTTTTGACTAATCTATGGCAGTTGACTGTGTAGATCATAAAATTCTGATATAGAAATTAAATTATCATAGTATATATGGCATTGTTAACAAATGGAATAGTTCTTACCTGCTGAATAGAAAACACAAAGTGACAATTGGGAATTTTAAGGCGGTCCTAAGTGGTCCACAGTTTTCTGAGTGGGAATTAATCAGATGTGGAGTACCTCAGAGTGTTCTATACTGCGCCCACTAGTTTTCTTATTATAAATATAAATGATCTACCCTGTGTTTCATCTAAAAAATCAAATTTTTTCCAATTTACAGATGATATAAACATGGTAATTAAAAAAAAGATGCTTCATATTTATCTACAGAATATATTTCAAATTATGTTTTTGTACTTATTAATAATGGTTTACAGCTAATGGCTTGTATTTTAACTTTTATAAGTTTCAATATATGCAGTTATTTGCAGGCCAGTCCATTCAAGAGGTAGAGTGTATGAAATTTCTGGGTTTGAATGTTGATCATAATTAAATTGAAAAGTATGAGTTTCTGTTTTACTAAAGCGATTGGGTGCAGCCACATTTGTAATTTGTACAATATCAGCCATAATTGATTTCTGTATAAGACAGATAGTTTATTTTGCTTATTTTCAGTCCTTAATGTCAAATGGAATAATATTCGGGGGCAATTCTGCCCATAGAGACAAAGTGGTCAGAGCCCAAAAGTGAGAAATAAGAATTATGTGTGGGGTTAGCAATAAAATTTAATGTACAGAGCTGCTCAAAAATTTTAGGATTTTAACATTGGTGGCAGAATAAATATTTACATTAATGTACTTAGTAGTAACTAATTATACTTTGTTTAAAACAAATAGCAATATACACAATTATGGCACTAGAAGTAAAAATGATTTTCACGAGGAATAGAAGTCATTATGATTTGTTCAAGAAGGGGCCTTTTAATGAGGGATTTATAACTTCAATAAGCTCCCAACACTTATAAAATGTCTAGCAGATGATAAGAATAAATTCAGGAAAACAAGGAAAGAATTTTTAATTGACATCTCCTTCTGCTCTGTAGAAGAATTTATTTCTAAGGTATGTACAAAATAAACTGCCAGTAGTTTGTGTAAATGTAGTTGTCATAATCAGGGGCGTAGCTACTATGGGGCTAGGCGGTGCAGTGCACCGGGGCCCCTACGCTCAGGGGGCCCCCAAGTATACCTCTGGGGGCCCCAACGCGCACCTCTGGGGGCCTCCAAGCGCAGTTCAGAGGCCCACGAGCCTTCATGGCAACCTGGCGACTTTTTTTTGGCTCTACAGTCGTCTAAGGAGGCCCCTGAGACACAGGAAACCCCTCACTAAGGGCCCTCTCACTGCTCAGGGGGCCCCAACCACTATTCAGGGGGCCCCTAAGCACATCTCAAGGACCCTATCCTCAGCTCAGAGGGCCCTTACCAGCAACACAAAGCAAAAAAAAAGGTCGCCCATCTGGCCAGAGGGCCCAAAATAAATTTTTTGCCCCGGGGCCCTTGTTGACCTAGCTACGCCGCTGGTCATTATTAATGACAATGACTCTACGTCTTCTGGTGTATATTAATATTTTGTAATGCAATTGTTTAAAGTACCGAGTATACTATGACTCTACATTTTCTAGTATGTATTATTTTGTTATGCAATTGTTTATCTGGAAATTGACAACTTTCGACATTCTACAGAGGCAGTCTCTTATTTTTGGATCAATGCAAAATGAATGTGTTGTATTGTATTGTATAGAAAAGCAGCTAGATTTTTCATTGAAATTAATGTAGGACTCAGTCAGTTATTAATATGATAAAGGAACTGGACTGGGTTTCATTGGAAGGTGAGGGGAGAGCTGGGAATTTACGGGACATATGTTGGTGATGTGGCTTGGAGGGACATTGGTCAATTATTAGGAGTAGTGCATGGAAAGGGAAAACAACAATGAGAACAAGGTGGCACACGAATCCAGGCATCAAGCCTTGGGAACATGTCTCTTGTGGGTAAGGGTGTCAGGGATCGGAACAAATTGCCAAGGGAACTGTAATTATAATAATTCTGTGTGGTCGTAATGACCTGGTGACATGGTTTCTATTGGCTGCGCATTCCGCCCCTGTCATGGCCGCCTTAACCTAACCCGGTAGTGCTACCAGGTACAGGGGACCTACAGATATACTAAATAATAATAATTCCGTGTGGTCGTAATGACCAGGTGCAGGGTTTCTATTGGCTGCGCATTCCGCCCCTGTCTTAGCCGCCTTAACCTAACCCGGTAGTGCTACCAGGTACAAGGGACCTACAGATATACTAAATAATAATAATTCCGTGTGGTCGTAATGACCTGGTGACATGGTTTCTATTGGCTGCGCATTCCGCCCCTGTTTTGCCGCCTTAACCTAACCCTGTAGTGCTACCAGGTACAGGGGACCTATAGATATACTAAATAATAATAATTCCGTGTGGTCGTAATGACCTGGTGACAGGGTTTCTATTGGCTGCTCATTCCGCCCCTGTCTTAGTCGGCTTAACCTAACCAGTTAGTGCTACCAGGTACAGGGAACCTACAGTTTAACGTGGAATCAGAACCACAAATCATTCTGTCTTACTTCACATTTAACAGCAAGCTGTGCCAGAGGCGAAGGCCAGGTTAGGTGCCTATGAAAATTCTCGCCGAGACAGGGATTCGAACGGGGGACCTTTCAATCCCCAGTCAGACACCTTAACCACTGAGCTTCCAGACTGCTCACCAACGATAAATGATAAATAATATGTCAAAATCGGCGAAGGAATTAAAATTAAGTGGGTGGAGGAGATTTAATTTAATTGCAGTGGAGCACAGGCTCCGGTGGCAATTTCCCTACACACCCATCTTCCCCTTTTCCTTCACCCACCTACTTTTGCCCTCTACAAATTTTATCTTTAAATTCTTTCAACGTTTTTGGTAAATTATTCATCATTTCCCTGGTAACTTATTCCAATCCCTGACACCCTTACCCAAAAAAGAGAATCTGCCCACACCCTTGTGCATGAAATCGAGTGCCAGCTTGTGGTCATGGTCATCTTTTCCCTTCCATACATTACTTTTAATTTTTACACCAATATCTTTCAATGCCTCATCATGCCTCATCATGCCTCACAAAGATGACCATGACCACAAGCTGGCACTCGATTTCAGGCACAAGGGTGTGGGAAGATTCTCATTTTTAAGGTAAGGGTGTCAGGGATTGGAATGGGTTGCCAGGAGAAATGATGAATGATTTGCCGAAAACTTTGAAGGGGTTTAAAGATAAAATTTGTAGAGGGCAAATGTAGGTAGGTGCAGGATGGGGGGAAGATGGGTGTGTAGGGAAATTGCCACCGGAGCCTGTGCTCCATTGCTATTAAATTAAATTAATTAAATTAAAGAGCTATTAGGATGTTGTGTAGGGTACAATCACTTACTTCTTGCAGACAACTTTTTAAAAAAACTCAATATTCTTACAATGACTTCTCAGTATATATATTCTCTCATGTGCTTTGTCATAAATCATTATAACCTGTTTACTTCTAATTCAAAAGTACACAATTTCAATACAATAAACAGAAATAACTTGCACAAAACACAAACATCTCTATCATTAGTACAAAAAGGAGTTAATTATTCTCGTAAACATCTGTTTAATATACTTCCCAAGAGTATAAAACAGTTTTCAGATAATAAAGATATATTTAAAGAAAAACTGAGAGATTATCTTATTGGCAACTCCTTCTACTCCATTGAAGAATTTGAACAAATTAATTAATTGTATTCAATATGACTTTTGTAAAATTCAGTTGTAAAAATTAATGTTTGTTGTTCATCTCTTTATTTGTCTTTGGAACATATAATTGTTTTTACTATTATTATGACTCATATTGTATGTGTGTGTATTAACCATGACATGTTTCACATCCCAGAGGTCCTTCCTCAGCAGGGATCCATGAAACAAGATTGATAAATAATAGTAAAATAATAATCAGTATATACCTTGTACATTTCCATGATTCTCATCACCCTCCTCCTGTCTTGCATGGAAACGTATTCCAGCTGTTTTATCATATCTGTTATTGATCTGTTATCTGATCCCATTCTGCGATAATTTACAGAAACAATATCATTCAAAGTATATAAGATAGTAAAAAATAATAATGTTTAATTAGATGAATAATAAAACTTCCTTTGAAGCTGGAGCTCTATCGTAATTAAATTGAATTGAACTCATGTAACGTGGATTTTCGGAAATCTTCAGATTTACGGACCTCTTAATTTTGGTGCATAGCTTAAAAAATAATTCTTAAAGGTTCTGTAAATGTTATGAGTCGATGAAACAGTAGTACTTGGACAACAATTTAAAATTTAGATTTCAACGATGTTAGGAATTGAGCATTAGAAATTGAGAGTGGAATCTTTACTCTAGAAAGTTAAGTATCTTTGTAGTGAGACAGATCAGCTGTTTACGTGGCTCGCCGTCGTTTTTCTGTGTAGTGATTATATTGCGATTTGCTTTCTCAAGACAACAGGAGGAGGTGATATGGAGCCGATAAATGCTGTATATATTCTGGAAGAGGTAAGTTTACAACTTAAAGCTGCTTACGGAGTATTACAGTACATGTGTAATGTCCCACAACAACAGGACACTTCTTTCACTCGCCTTTTGTTCACTTTGCTAGGTGAATTAACACTTTTTGCACATGAAACTGTGTGAGTTGACCGCATGATGTTCACGACACCTTCAACTGAGTTGTGTTTGATCGTCTGGAAACAAATAAAATAATAAAAATGAGCATATTCATTTACAGAACTACAAACGTTGTTTACTAGTGCTTCACTGTGATCAATCGGTAGGCTAAGCTAAAGAGACAAAGCTGTTTTTATAGTAATTACTGCACAATTTCACTTTTGTGTGAAAAGTACTACAGGCAAAGGAATTTCTCATTGATATGGCATTTTCTATGTATGTATTGGACAGATTTCTATCAACTCTTCTTGTCTGTGTTTATTAATATTTTTCTCAACATGTTATTCAGATTCAAGCTGTTCAGGTAGTTGTTTGAAAGTTATTTCTTTTAACATCTTGCTTTCCACTTCCAGTTAAAATTGGTTAAATATGGAGTTCTTAAAGTGTAGTCAAAATGTATTATGTATTTGCTAGTCAGTAGAATGTCACTGACTGATTCGTTTATTTGTAATAGTGAGAAAAGGGAGACTTGTATTTTTCAGTGTAAGCCTCACAGATAGATTTCAATTTGTTGGTGTCCTCTTGATGCTAACAGAATTTTCTTGCACATGTGTTAGTGTGTTGCAGTAGGAAGAGTTGTGTTCATCTGTAATGTTTTGTTCATATCTTTTGAAAACACTGAGTCGTATTTCCCTACAAATAACATATATGTGGTGGCGCTATGAAATTCACGATCTTTAATTAGTTGCTACTTATAACTGGAGATGATAAAGTAAAAAGTTCATACTAAATTATTTCTGTTCAGATGTATCTGAGGAAATGAAGTAGAAGTTCTTTTCTGTTATATGGTTGAACATTTTAACTAGTATTGTGCCATTAATTATTATAATTGACCCATATTCATAGACCAAGGTGTAGCAATTCTGATTAGGTTCCATTTCATAATGACAGTAATTTGTTTCACCACTTGCAGCTTGAGTGGTAGTTTACATTCATTTCACAAGTTGTGTTGGTACACATTACTGTATTGTTGGGACTTTGACACGTTAGTATATCTTGATAATTTGCAGTTAGTGGGAATAGACTGTTCTGAGGTCACACTAACTATTCTTATTAGTAACAGACTGGCTCGTAGGTGGTATTAACTTCACTTAATTTTTTTTTTTTGTAAAAATCAATGCTTTTCCTCCTTACAATTCTGTGTACCGTTTAACAGAAAATTGTGTTTCCATAGGCGCTATGAAAACACATTGATCTGATGAGCTTCTCTGTTGTCAAATTGATGATTTTTTACTAAAACTTCTTACTGCAAACTTGTGAACATTGCATCAGATTGACCTGTAGGGTATATCACCACTCTAACTAAAGATGGTGTTTGCTGTTGATAGCCACTGATTGTCAATTGATGTATATATAAAGTTCCGTTTTTTCATTCATCAAATTGTTTCCAAAATGAAGTTATCATCATCTCTATGATTATCTTATTGTAATTCGTCCCAATTAGAGTTTCCTCTCAATTCTCAAGTACAGGGAGATTAACATGTCTGGCAGCCATTCTTTTGAGTCAGCGATATTCTCTACTACACTTCCAGCTGTGCATGATAACTTCTCAATAAACTATTTTCTATAAAAGATCAACCATTCTCTGCCCTTAGCTTCACACTTCTGCTCATTCTTATGCCTAATAATATTCATCATTAAGCTATTTCTGAAATAACTGAAGTATATCTGCGAAGTTCTGAGGCTGCGGTGGTATCGGGGAAAACTCTGATTACTTTCACAGTGAAACATTCATTGAAGTTGTTGGAGTTGTAGTAGTTAGCATGTTGGGGTATGGGGACTTGCTTACCAAAACATCCTAGATACTAGACATCAACCACAGATAAAATTCCTTTCCTTGATGCATCACTCATTATTAGTAGGATTAGTAGTAGCATTACTGTCATTTAACTAATTACCTTATTTTATTTTTCAAAATTTATTCGTCCATATTTATTTACTTAATTTCCCCCCCTTTTTTTTCATTAGTTGTACCACCATCTGCGATTTATATACAATATCTCAGTCCCATCGCCATATTGATAATCCACCTAGTCATGTAGCAACCCTCGGCGTGTGCACACCTCCCGAGCCTCATGACTCATTTTCTCCGTCATGAATAAGGTTTAATAACCGAAATATTGAGTTTATTTGTGTGTTTGTTATATATGTTCTTCTCTCGTCGCTGCCTTCAACTTTGGTGAGTGTTGAGTCATTTTCCCTTTCCTTGTAATTATATTGCCTAAAGCAGTTTCTTTTTCCTTAGTTTAATTAATAGATGATAATGTTAGTATTATCCCATACCAGTTGTCTAATGACTTATTCCCATTACCTGAAGTTAACTTGTACTCTAGTCATATGCACAGACAGATAAATCCAGTTTTTGACATTCCCAGATATCCAAACTTCATGGACTAAAAAATTGAAAGGCAGATAATAGTCCAAAGATGAAATGAGGCCTTTTCTATATTGCATAGTTAGTGCCGTATACCAGCTCATTGGCATCTATTGTCTAAACTGTTGTGCTAACCTCACTATAAATATCTGTGCAGCCCAGTGACCACATCGCTCATATCATGTTCAAATGATTTCTGGTAATATTTATGTGTAGGTTTGCAATGTTGTTGGTAACGGCTATGCAGTTGGATAAAAGAGGAATTACTAAATAAAATTTTTCAACCAGATTGAGTGATCTTGTTTGGCGATCAGTAATGTTGAGACAATCTTTCAGTGTGATGTTTGATGCATTCTAGGCACTGCCGTCCAGATTTTGGTTTCAAATGGTTTCCCAAAATTACTTCATAAATGCTAATACCATTTTCTTTATTGCTTGATGACAATTCCCTGCTCCATCTAATAATCACAGTGTGGGTAAGATGTGAGACACTATCAAAAATTTAAACTATTTATGTTATCTAGGATGTTTGTTTATATACTGGGTGATTCAGGACAAAGAAGGTGGTAGTATGAATAATATTGAGTAAAAAGTTTCATACCAAAGTGTGTATGATTTCCATTCAGTTTGGAAATACATATGCTAGAATGTTGCGGTTAAAATAAACCTCAGAAAATGATCAAGATCACACAAAACATTATTGAAGTACTTTATTCATGCAAAAACCCACATAAAGGTTTAAAATAAATGTTTGAAATCCCCCCATCAACTTCAATACACTTTGCATCTCTTTGCAACAGTATGTGTAGGTCTTCTGAGTACACCTTGGTGTACTACTATGAGGATTGCAGTGTTTGTAATGTGAGAGAATAATTTATCTCTTGTGTTTACTTTTATGCATAACATTGCAGCACTTGTATCTCCAAAATAAATAGAAATTGTGCACATTTATATGAACTTTCACCTCCTTCATTATTTAACATTCCTCATGAATCACCCTGTATAATACAAAAAATTCATTAATATATATATGATAATTTTACATGGGATTTTATAAATAAAGAAAGGCTATATGAGCAATCAGTAAGAGCTGTCTTGTAGTCCTTTATGCACTTATTTTTCTTTTGTTAGACCAGTATATTTAGATGATATTCTCAAGTAACTAACTTTCAGCTTACCAATTGTTTGGGAGTTGAGTATTTAATGTTGTTTGCTTGTATTTATATTTGCTTTGATGTCACCAAACAATAAGGGTCTGTAACTTTTTTTTACCTTTTTTTTAAAAAAAATAACTTTGGTATTTGTATTTGTGTTTCACTTTATGTGTGAATGTTGCTGATTTCCCCTTTTTTAAATTATATTCCTACCTTATTGTATATTAAATTGTATTTTCATTGTTTCATTTTTTAGAATATGCTGAAAAATGCTGAACAAGAGAATTCAGAATTGGAACCTGTTCCTGATGGGTAAGGTATTCCCTTTTTATTAAATAGTGAGCTGCTGCTGTAGAAATTTGTTACTTTAAAATCTAATTAAAACTTACTACACTATTAAAAGTAGATTAATCTGCCTAACAGGTCCCACTATCCTATGGTGAATAATTTACCTGGATGTAGTCTTCTCGGGAGACTAGCCGAGTAAGTAAGATGTCTTCTGGGAAGATGGCGACGGAAACTGAGAATGCCGAAATATTGTGTGGATACATCTTACTTACTCGGCTAGTCTCCCGAGAAGACTACATCCATTCTCAACGCCGAGAAAGACTTCGTTCCTATATAATAATTTACCTGTTGCTGATAACACTCAATATTACCGTAGCAATTGTCTGATATAGAATGTTACAATTTTGTATTTTTTTCTGATCGCAAATGATGCTAAATAATTAAATTTTATAGTAAGATTAAAAAATATTTAACTTTTTTAGCAGCAAATAATTTTGTTACAGTTAATTTACTTTTACCATGTATACAAGTAGTCATGGCCAAGAGGGAGCAAAAAGATTTACTTTGTTAACTAAGGCAGAATCATAGCAAGTATGGCAGTTGAGCAGTACCACCCTGACCTCGCATTTGGAAGGCTCGAGCCAGCCATTCAGATTTGGGTTTTCTATGGTTTCGCCAGATCACCTCAGATGAAGGCTGCGATGGTTCCTTTAAATTGGCTATGGCCCAATTCTTTCCTGTTTCTTGCTCCCAATCCTTACCCACCACTAATTACCTCAACTTCTATGAGGCATAAAACTATAAGCAAAAAAAGGTGGACTCTTTCAATTTAATATCTTTTGCCAATTGCATGATATAATGCTGGAAAATTTCATTGCATTTAGTGGAAACATATCACTTTAAACACTACATAGCTTGTACACTTTTTATTAATCCATGTGTTTTTTTTTTTTAATTATTTTAACAGTTTTTTCCCAGCATACAGGTATTTGATATTGCATAGACTCACAAGTAATTGATGTTTTGTACGTAATCATTTAGCCTTTTATTATTTCATCTGTTATTGTCATTCACATCAGTCTTTCTGAATAGCAGTATCTCTTTCCCATGTTTTTCCTTTGTTTCTTTATTTATTTATTTAAAAAAGAAACAAATGATACTAAGCAGAACCCTTGCCTGGATGACCATGGCTTTTCTCTCAGAGGCATCTATCCCTGGTTAAGTAACTTCAGATTTAAGGACCTAATAGGTTGCCTTTGCCTCTTCATTTTAGGAATAAAAGTTGCTTTCATAATATCCTTTGCATTGCCCAGAGGTCATGACTTAAATGTATGTGATTTGTTTTTATGCTGTGTGCATTGTTCACAGTTTTATTGCAATGAAGGTATTTATGTAGGTAGAAAATTTACAAGCTAGTTTAGTAAAATATGTCACTCATAATGGCCAAGTCACCTGTTTTTTAATTTATTTTAAATAATTGATCCATAGCGTAGACTTGGCTCAGTGCAAGATCTCATAATTTTTTATTACTAAACAACCACAACACTTAGTCCTTTTTGTGGGATTTGACTTACGTTATTAGTAATTCTCAATATAACTGTTCCATTTGAAAACCCATTGGACATTTCAGAATTAGTTTGATTGATATATGTGTCTCTGTACCAACAAAGCACATAATATTTATAAACTATGAATGTGTGTCTTGGCCCTGTAATGCTGGATGTTATAGATTTAACTGCCTTCATTAAAAAATTTCGATTAGCTTCCAAATTAAGCATAGGACAATATAAAATCTATTCTGCAAGTTAAGCTTACTAATCTTTAGACCTAACAGAAACTTGAGCAAAGCAAAGCAGTGCACCGAAACATTTGACGTTTGATATGGCATTGAATAAATACTGTGAAAAATTACCGATATTGGACTTTTTGGATGATCTGGGTATGAAACCATATATATATGTGTACCAAATTACCTATGTTTAGGCCTACGAAAGTAAATTTGAATTATTGCCAGTTAAAGTTTTTAAATTTCACTGTCTTCCAAAGTAGGGAGAGAAATGAAATAAATTTAACAGTTTAGTTTTTCTTATTAAGTTCAATTTATAATAAAAATATGAGGCAGGTAATGATATTACGGTAGAAAGCGATTTTATGTTTGGTGCAAATACATTGAAATTTACTAGTTTCAGACTTTTGTTATAATTTGTGGGTAATTATTTGTCTGTGTGCTAATTTACAGCTTTCTATGACAAGGGGGCAAAGGGCTTGCCAAAATAGCTGACTAAACAGAAGTCAAACCTCAAAAATTGACATATTTTGACTTTTTTGCATTAAAAATTTGTGAGTTGGTATAAAAAAAAGCTTAATGAAAAATTTTGCCATGGGGCACTAAGAATGCTTACATGAGGCCCAAGAGCCATAGCACTGGTCCTGGGTGGGGGAAGTGACGTCACAGACGGGTCTGTGGCTGTTCGGCTGGTGTGGAGCGGGTTACACCTGTGAGGCTGATGACATTCAGTCATCATACTGGTACTCCAGCGACGGCAGTGAACCTACCATATGACTGAACAATTCAGAATACAAACTAAAATTCTCTGAAGACCACAAAGACATGTAGTGGCAATTCACTGTTTAACAAATTGTTTATATTTATTTCTTTTTATTAATTATATGGAAGATATGTGCTGGATATGAATATGCCAATAATTTATTTCATATGTCCATTGTTCTTGAAATTTTATTGATTTTTTATAATTTAATATTGAAATTAATTGCTTTTTCCAGGAACCGTAGTTGTTTAAAATGATACTAGTAGATGGCTATAATGTGATGTTTTAAAATTGTATATATTAATATAAAGCTTGGAAGCTTCAATATATAATCCTTTTTAACATACCAAACACATAAATTTGTATATCTTTTTCACAAATTGTTTTCTGTTTGTTTGTGAGTGTAGGTGCAGTTCTGAAGTTATAAGTAACATTGTTTGTTGTCTTTTAAAGTAAATTGTAATTTTCTAAAAATTGTAAAGTACCAGCAGACATGTTTCATTACATCTATTAACATTACATTTTATCTAAACAAGTGAAACATAAAATTGTGTTTGGCACAACTTGTGTGAGGCATACCATGCTTATTTCAGTGTGCATTTAAAATGGTAGTGGAACAGTTTTCAGGCAACAACACAAATGAGAATTACATGTGACTGAAAAAAATGTGAAGCACAGTTACCATTTCCTTCATTGTAGAATGTCTGTAGATATGTATTACTTTTTTTCTTTTTTTTTTTACTTCTTTGGGCCAAATTTATGATTTAAATGAGGATATAGAGAACAGTTTCTCAAATACATTCACTGCTCGGAAAGAAGGTGTCAGTCGTTGGGACTGTGTATTTGTGGGGTTTCGTACGTGCAGTGGGTTTAGCAAAACATGGGAGGAAAACCCATTCTGATGTTTATTTTTAAAAGGCTCTATTGTTATGTGAAGATACAATGTTATCTAACATTTTTGCGACTATTCCTACCAGTTCCTGAGATTTTTCTTATTTGAATCTTATTATATTGGTTAAATATGTAATAACAGTAGTTTTTAAGAAAACTGGAAAATTTATTATCACAGCCAATATATTAATACTTGGGAAACTATTTGTATATTCAAAATCAATATCATCAAATATATACAGCAATAAATACTACATAACTAAGATAAACATAAACTTAATCAATTTTAATATACAGTGAATTATTTAAGTCATTGTTTCTATACTGAGTGCGGTAGGTGAGCGGTAATGCTCCGGCATTGAATTCGGGAGGATGCAGGTTCAAATACCCGACCAGCATCTATATTTATGGTTTCCCCAAATTACTCCAGTTGAATGCCAGGATGGTTCATTCAGAAGACCATTACTGAATTTCCTACCATTGCCTTAAGAATAGGAGGTTGTTTATTTGGCAGTTACTGATAATTCAATTTAATATCAGGTTTGCACATATAAACCTAAATTCAAAGGTACTACTGCTTGTTCTACTCCACCCTTCGATACCCTTTGGTGTCCTTACAATCCAATAGTTAAAACACAGAGGGTTAAATGGACTCACTGTAGCTTAATCATTGCTGCCACTCAACACAGCTTCGATGCCAGATGCCGAAAACTTGTACTGAAATTATTAGTTGACCCTACTTGAATGCCTTGCTCAGCTCTATTGTTTCAGCTCTATTCTTGGTTTATGTTATCGAGTTATTTATCAGTTTTTGTGCTAAGTCATAAATCAATAGGTAGTAATGCTTGGTCATAGCACCTTTTTAAAACCTGGAGAATTATTACTTGGAACTTATCACCATTTGCAGTCTTTGATTTCATATCTAGAGCAGGTTTTTTGGAGGGAGTACGATGGGTTCAATACCCTGATAATGGTACGGTACACCCAGGAGTGGCCTAGCAAGTTTTTCAGGTGGTGCAAGATCTCATTGTGCCACCCCAATTGTCCAATTGCTTATTCTTGGTTCAGGTGCTTATATAAACAGTCTAAAGATAACATAAATTATTTACATCTTACTATTATTATAAATATAAAAGTTTGTTAGCTTGGATGTTTGTTACTGTTTCACAGCTGAAATGGTTGAACAGCTTAGGATCTAACTTGGAATACTGTATTGGATATCTACTTTTATATCATGGGTTTTGAATACAGAGACATAATGATATGAATGCATTATGAGTTCCGCTGGCGCAAAGTCATGGCCAGAAGAACGTCTTTATACAAGTATGTTAATAATAACTCAAACCTCAGAAAGATTAGTTTAGGCTAGTAGTGGTAACAATAAAAAGGAACATTAAGTGTTTAAAAAGGGTTATTTAAGCTACTATGGAGTACACAGTGCTCATACCACATATACATCAAATTCACATAGTTTTTAATATTTAAAAAAAAAATCATAATTAAGTGACCTAGATTGCCATCTTTGAGTGTCTCAAGCTGTTTGATGGCAGTCTCTTCATCTTCTGCTAGTATCGCCAAATCATCGGTAAATCTAGGTATGGCATATAGAGATTGTTTTTGGGAAAGCCAAGTGGAATTGGTTTCCAGCACATTTCTTGAGTTCTTTCTCCCATTCTTCCATAACCTTGTCTAGAATGACATTGAATAGAAGAGGAGAGAGCCCATCGCCTTGTCTCACACCTGTTTCAATGTCAAAGGGTTCTGAAATTTCTCCAATGAATTTTACTTTAGATTTAGTGCCAATTAGTGTTTGTTTTATGAGTTCTAGTGTTTTTTGATCTAGTCCCCTTTCTTCTAAAATTTGGAAAAGTTAAGGCCTATCTATTGAGTCGTATGCTTTTTATATTATTACTGGCAAGCTGCCAAGTAGTTATTTTAATGTTTCCGAACTAATTAAATAACAAACTCTTATATTCTAAACGGAACAGCTCCTACTATAGGTGGTAATACAGTAACATCAACAATTGCAGTTAAAACTATGCATTTAATTTGATACTGTATATAAAAATTAATTTTATTTGATAATTTATACCACAATGTACGCTATAATATTCGTAATAAACTAACTACCAAGCTTTCAGCTATCTGTAAATCAACAAAAATTGCAATAAACAAATCTTTTGCAACAGTGACGCAAATTTGAAACTTTTTTTATATTTTATTATAAATAATTGTTGTCACTGATAATAATCCTAACAATTTAAAATTTTTAAAGAAACTTAGTATACAAAATTTAGCTACTGGTATAGTAAATAAGAGTTTCGTGAGCATCCTTCACACAAACTACCAACTACCAAGTGAAATCTAATGTGGATATATACCTACTTAAATAAAACAAAAATTAACATTTTTCGTTTATTTACTTACTTATATTTCAATACTGTCGTCCCCAATTATGAATCAATAATAATAATTTGACTTCGTAACACCAAACATAATTTTATACGATTGACAAGAGACAATAGATAGGTGGGTAGGTGTTTGTTTACAGTTTTCATAGTTCTCCACAGTAAAAACACACAAAGATAACTAGGCCATACAACCTTGTCCTTTGAGGCAGATTAATAAATTTTATGAATGTGTTCCATTGTCTTTGTATTTTTTTTTGATGTTGTAAGGTACAAAAAAAGTGCATAAATAGTATTTAGTATTTCCAAAATACAAAGATAACGAAAAAAAGTATCTAAATGCAAGATACGAAATAAAGATTAAGAAATGTATTTCAGATACAAGATGAAAATACCTATTTTGTATATTATATCTGTATTTCAAATACTTGTATCTCAAATCAGTCACATTTCTAGAAATAACTGATGTTTTGGTGGCATGTGCTATTACCATATTTAATTGCAGCTACATGGTTTGAAAAATTGTTCGAAGATATTGCTTCAGAATTCTGTTTTTTATACCTTTGTTTCCTCCTCTCATATTACATATCTACATATATATACTCTACAATTCACAAAATTTTGGGTTGCAGAGGGTACTCAGCACCAAAGCTAATCTCTTTGTTGTCCATTCCAATCCTGAATGGTATGAGGGAAAAAAGAATTCATATAAGAATCAGTGCGGCACCTTATTTTTTTAATCTTATCTTTCCCATTATTTCGACTGAAATAGGTTGGCGGATGAAGTATTTCACTACACTCGTAGGTGGAAGTGGGTGTGCGCATGTTTACGAGTAAGTTTAAACGAAACGTGCGTAGTCTATCTACCAGAGACTCCCAGCCTAGTCTACTAATAACTTTTGTGACGCTTTCATAAGGACTGTAGCAAGCGGTAACGAATCGAGCGGCTCTTCTCTGTACTTTCTCTATACCTTCGATCAACCCCTTACGAAACGGGTCCCAAATGGCGCAACAATAATCCAAATGTGGACGCACAAGAGATTTGTACGCTATCTCCTTTGTTTGTTCATTACAATTTTTCAAGATTCGACCTATGAATCGCAGCCTAGAATTAGCTCTATCTATTAACGAATTAATGTGTAAGTCCCAATTCATGTTCCTTTGTACTGTTACTCGCAAATATTTCATAGAATAGACCCTATCAATAACTGAACTGTTTACTTCGTATTTCTGAACAATTGGATTCTTTTTGTTAGTTATTCTCATTGTCTTGCACTTCTTACAATTTAGTGTAAGTTGCCACTCAGCATACCAGGCCAAAATAATATCCAGATTGCGCTGAATTTCTAAGCAATCGGCCGAATTCCTCACTTCCCTATAAATAACCACATCATCAGCAAACAATCTAAAAAGGCTTTTCACCTTGTGTCCGAGATCGTTTATAAAAATTAAGAAAAGAATTGGTCCTATTACACTTCCTTTAGGTACCCCCGATGTAATATCTAGATTAGAACAACTTTCTCCTTCAATGGCGACATACTGCCAGCGACCAGTTAGAAAATCCTTGATCCATTCACAAAGCTGATCCGATATACCGTACGTTCGAGGCTTCGCTGAAAGGCGGTTGTGTGGCATGGAGTCAAAGGCTTTCTGAAAATCTAAAAAAAAAAACGTCGTGTGTAAATAGGGCCAGCGGTGTTTCACATGATCTTTTCTTCCGAAATCCGTATTGATTTGTTGTAAGAAAATTCATAATGTTCGAGTATATAATATTCTCCATAACTCTACTACAAACAGATGTTTAAGATATGGGACGGTAGTTTACAGGATCACTTCGATCACCTTTCTTGAATATCGGAGTTATTTGCGTGATTTTCCAGTCTGAATGAACTTTTCGCTCTTCTAAGGATTTACTAAATATATTAGACAGAAATGGTTAGATTTCCGCCACATATTCTGAAAATACTCTTACTGGAATTCCATCCAGGCCCGATGCTTTCTCCCAATTCAGGAGCTCTAATTGCTTTATGATACCTGCTGTATCTATTCGTAATGATTCCATCACCAACTCGACACGGCGTGGGAAAACGGGAATGCTATCCTTATTTTCATCAGTAAATTAATTTTTAAATATAGTATTTCGTACGTTAGCTTTATCGCGGCCTTCATTAACCTCGGAACCTTCACGAATCAGTGCTGGAATATTGCTGTTGCTATAATTGTCTTTTCGTACATACTGACCAAAATTTCTTGGGGTTTTCTGTGAGACTCTTAAGAGAGAGTTGGAATGAAAATCGTTGGATGCCTCACGCATCACATTCATAACACGTCCTCTTAGCTCAGCTAAGGATTCTAAATCGCCACGACACCCATTCCTCCTTGAGCGTGCGTGTATTCTCCTTTGTTTTTTAGTAATCTTTTGACTTCGCATGTGTACCACGGTGGATCATTCTCCCCCTTTATTGTCCGCTTCGGTATGTGTATTTCCATACATTCCCTGACTATATGTACAAATCCATGCCACGTCTCTTCAACGGTGTCCGTTGTTAACTTGAAGTAATGTTAATTATTCCTCAGGTAGGATTCTAAAACATACCTTTGAGGCCTTACTGAATCTGTATACAATCCGTTCCTTTCCCCTTATTTGCTTGATCATTAATCTGATGGTCGCAATTACCGCTTTGTGATTGGTTATTACTGTGGTCGTTGAAATTTCGGTGAATAATTCTGGCCTGTTGGTAACCAGCAATTCTAAAATGTTTTCGCTACCGTTATGACACCGCGTAGGTTCATTAACTAGCTGCTGGAGATGATTATCTGTGAACTGATCGAGAATTACTTCAGAAGCTGCCTTTTCCCTGCTACCAGTAATGTGAACGTAATTACGCCAGTCGATATAAGGCTGATTGAAGTCGCCTCCTAGAATCATAGCATGATCCTGAAAACGGCAGCTATACCTTATACATTATTCCTTAACTCCTCGGCGATAGCTACGTCGAAATCGGGTGGACGGTAGAAGGCGCCTACAATGAGTATAGATCCAGCAATATTGAGTTTAATACATATGATTTCACAGACCGTATCGACGTCAATTTCATTACATGGGAGGAATTTACTCACAGCTATAAATACCCCACCTCCACGAGAATGGAATATGTCTTTACGAAAAACGTTCATGCTATCTTTAAAAGTTTCGGCGGAACTTATTTCCGGTTTATCCAACTTTCTGTACCGATAACGATATCCGCTTCTGTGCTATAAATAACGCTTCTACAGTTAATTATGAGAACTTTTAACTGTTGATATTCTTTTACATTCCTCCTACATTCCGGTGTCGCATCTGATGGGGTTGCCCGTAACTGAATTTCGTGTTCCAGGTCATCCTCCCTCAACCTAAAAAAACACCCAGTGCATTCCACAGGGCTCCTGCCACCAGTGTAGCCGATTCAAGTGTGTAGTGCACACCTGACCTATTCAGGGGAACCCTACATGACTCAACCCTCTGGCGAATCTGCAGCCAATTTCATCAAAGAAACGTCGTAGTCTCTGGTTCAGCCACTTAATACGGCTCTGAACCAGTGGTCCACAATCAACTCTGTGCACGATGCTACAGATGGTTAGCTCTGCCGATATATTGCGGCCACTGGCCATAGAGTTCACCCTTTCAGCCAGCCGCCGGAAGGAAGGGAGGACAACCACCGACCCAAGGCGACAAGCGTCATTGGTGCCGACATGAGCCACAATCTGTAGTTAGCGACACCCCATATGTTCAATGGCATCTGAGAGGGCCTATTCCACATCTCGGATCAGGCCATCCGGAATATACACCGAATGGACGTTGGATTTCTTCCCCGAGCCATCCGCCATTTCCCAACAGGGCTCTATAAATCGCCTAACATTAGAGTTCCCAACTTCCAGAATCCCCTTGTGTGTTTGCTCAGACCTACCTGGCTGGGGGACCGTCAACTCACAGGATGACAATTGTGGAACTTGAGTCAGCCTCCAACAATTCGTCATACCAGTTTGACAGTCGAACAGGTTCAGCGTCTTGGCCTTTAAAGCTGTTCGACTGCCCCCGTGTGCGGCTTCGAATTCTAGAAGCCATACGCCAGTCACTGACAGGTGACTGAGGCACGGCATCCAGCTCTTTAGCGTGGGTTGCAGGTACGACGCTCGATATGGGAGAATCTGTGAGCTGCATGGCTACATCAGGCTCCCCAATATCACATTTGATACAACCTTTTAACGGCAGCTTCCAGCTGTGTAACTTTTGCTAACACAGCTGAAAGCTGTGCGCGCAGATCGGCCACCTCAGCTCGCAACTACACACTGCAATCACAGTCCCTAGACATACTACTTTGAAAAACAAGAAAAAGAGGAAAAAGAACAGAAACTAGAACTAACCTGTACTTCGTACAAACCGCAAAATCTCAGTGAGAACACTAATAAATTCTACACATCACTAAAGATAAAATATAAATCGAAAATACGCTACTATACTCAACAACCGTTCAACTGCTAATAACCTGCACTTCCTACAAAATGTAAACAATCAGAGATTACTTTAACCAAATCCACACACCACTAATAATAAAATTAATCACGCTGCATTACTAAGCGACCGTTCAACAGCTATATTGGATCCATTGTCATATCTTGGGCCTCGACAATCGTTTATATCCAAATTGAACTGTTGCAAAGTATCATAAAAAAAGGCCAGTGAGTCCACCGCCCAGGTCCTGAAGAGTCGCTTACCGGATTATAAGTAACGAAACAATCACGCACTTGGCCTTCGTCTTCATTACTGTTAATAAAAGTAATGTTAAAGATAATTGTTTGGAATTCAATTCAGTACGATGGAAAAGTATTTAGAGAATTTAACCAGAGTCAAAATTTTATTACGAGCTTTAATCGTTTTGAATACATTTGCCAAAATAATAGACATTAGTATTCATATCAGCAATATGGTGGAGATGCTTCATCATCACAGGATCATATTTTCGTAGCAGTTGCAATATTCCCAGGAAGCAACCATTATTGGAAGTATTTAGTGTTTCAGATCCAAACCATCCGCTAAATAAGAAATTATTGCTTGTAAAAAAAAAATCTATGCAAATTATTCATTCGAGGATAGCCAACGCGAATTTTTCATCTTATTATTTAAATTGAGTCTGCTTACCAGATGGCTGTAAAAGTGGAATAGCAGTACTGGTACATAAAGGAAGGGTGAGAAATAGAATCGAAAATTATAGGCCAATCAGTTTGACATCAGTGGTAGGTAAATTAATGGAGAGATTGACATGCAACCACATCGGAAAAATATGCGAGGTGCATAAGTGGTTGTCAAGTAGGCAACATGGCTTTAGGCATGGATATTCATGTGAATCTCAGTTGGTGGGATATATGCGAGATATTTTGTATAAAAAGATAGTGTAGCACTAGATCTTTCAAAGGCTTTAGACATAGTGAGTCATAAAATTTATGTAAATGAGGTAAAAACTATTGGAGTGGATAAGAAAGAGATTTTCTGGCTAGAATATTTTTTAAAAGGTAGAAAAAAGAAAGTTTGCATAGGAAATGATGCAGGAAAAGAACTGGAAGTAAAAATGGGAATGTCTCAGGGTGGAATATTGGGACCATTGGTATTCATTTTTCTAATGAGCAATTGTATTGATGGTTTATGATCAGAAATTAGATTGTCTGCAGATGAAATAATGCTATATTAAAGGATCAAAACTGTAGAGGACTGTAAACAGCTGCAGGGTGATGTGGACAGGATATATAGGTGGGCTGGTAAACATAGGATGAAGATAAATGCAGAGAAGAGTCAGCTTATTAGATACACAGATAAAAAACTAAAGGTTGGTGATGATTCTAATGTGGGAAATCAATTTCTTGTTGATGACCTGAAATTTAAATATCTTAGCATTATATTTGATGACTAGCTTCACTGGGCAGGATGCATTGTACAGGTAGTAGGAAATGGTTTAAAAATTATGCACTTGTTTGATAAATAGATGAGGGGATGTATGAGTGAAGTAAAGGAATTGGCTTTTAAACTTTGGGAAGACAATTGCTTAGATACAGTATTGTAGTATGGGCCCCGCATTTTGAGTATCAAACATGGGGGCTGGAGTGGGTGCTTAAATGTGCTGCTAGGTTTGTTTCTGGAAATTACCACAGAACACAATCACTAACAGATATGATAAAAGAGCTGGAGTGTAATTCATTGAAAGACAGTAGGAGGGTGAAGAGGTTCACCTCAAGGGGCCCCTAAGCGCACCTCTAGGGGCCCTCAAGCGCAGTTTATGGCGACCTTTTTTTTTTAGCTCACTAAGGGCCCTCGCTACTCAGGGGGCCCCAACCACTGCTCAGGGGCCCCTAAAGAACAATTCAAGGGCCCCCATCCTCAGTTCAGGGGGCCCCTACCAGCACACAAAGCAAAAAAAAGGTCGCCCGTCTTGCCTGAGGGCCCAAAATAAATTTTTTGCACCGGGGCCCTTGTTGACCTAGCTATGCCACTGTGTATAATTGTGATGAAGCATAGAAAGATATTGGTGTAAGAATTTAAAATAATGCATGGAAGGAAAATGATGACCATATCCACAAGCTGCACTCGATTTCAGGCACAAAGGTTTAGGAAGATCCTGTTGTTTAGGTAAAGGGATCAGGGATTGGGATAAGTTACCAAGAGAAATTATGAATAATTTACAAAAACGCTGAAAGAATTTAAAGTTAAAATTTTTAGGGGCACATGTAAGTGTGTGCAGGAAAGGGGAAGGTATGTGTGTGAGGAAATTGCCACCGGAACGTGTGCTCCATCGCAATTTTAATTAAATTAAACAGTACATGATTGTCACAGAGGAATGGAACAGGCCATCTTACCTCTGATACAATTGCTTAGTAAGGCTCCTTGAGGATCTTACAACCAACCTCTGGATTCTGGATTACATTAGTTTATTTTATCCTTTAAAGCACTGCACTTTTACTTTCCTCATTCTGTCAGGTGAGACTAAAATGCCCTGTTCTAATTGTGCGCAGTTCTGCAACTCATAAGCATGGTCATCTATGAGGTTTCGCTGTTTCTTGTTGGTTGAATTTCATACAAAGTAACTTCAAGCATAGAAAAAAAAAAGGTACTTTATCGCAGTTCTATTAGCATCATTGGTGATGAGACTAAAGTCTGAAGATATTATATACTCAAGCACTCAGTTTTTTCATTGTATTGCACCATACTTCAAATTGTAGAGCAGATTAAAACATCAGCCAGGTTTTCCACAATTTTCGTCACAAGACCATTCAACAGAGTACAGACTTATGTATTATTAAAAAAAAAAAAGCTGAACTAACACTAGTAATTTCACATGTTATTGACACACCATTAGACTTCCAATGAGGGTTGTTTCCTTGTGTACCTTAATTTTTTTCTTACTGCTGTCTATTAAATCATGCCTGTATTAATTTTCTCTTCCTGGAGTCATAGTAATTGTATGATGTGAGAATGAAAGCTTTCAAGGTGTATCGATGATATGAAGTCTTCATATCAAAGTAATTGTACTTGTCAAGAAATATAACATTTAATTTTTCTTTCATACTAATTATCAATTAAAATTGTCAGTGGACATAATGGGATAAGTTTGATAACTGGCTTATATTTTTTTATCACCACGTCCTGACTCGAAATTTGAAATTATTTTTACATTCAATTACAATAAAACCATTAGTTTGCTCTACAGAAACTGAGTTTTCAAAGAGAAAACCCCAAAATTACTAGTAACTTGACTAGAGGAGCATACTTTTTCTCCATGAAAGTTTATAAAGTTTTTTTTTATGGATAACCCAATAATTATTGTGCTTTAAATAGGATAGTGTCTCTTTAGCGCCATTAGACAAAGGCTTAGTACAGTCTTTAGTGATTATGTAGGCTGAGTGATGTGCCTAGATAAAATCTTGGCTCCTGAATGGGAGGATGGATTGAAATCCCACATATGACGAATTCTTATGTATATATATTGGCTGTATAAAAAGTGGGGGAGGGTATAAATGCGATTGCAATACATGTCATTTAAATTTCTCATGCTCTTTTCTCTGTGACCACAGTATATATGGGAGATAAAAAGTATTTTCCGCTTTGTAGATTATTGTCTCATCTTAACATCAGACTTGTAGTAGACTAATCTGCACTTCGTATCGACCACCTAGTTACTACAGTTTCCAAAGACTCAAAGAAATTAAAATACACTACTGAATTTTACTGTTCAAATATTCCGTGTGTCATTCAATCTGGTAGCTTGACAATGTCACAACTATACAGTCTATCACTCATATACACACAAACCATCCCAATCATCAAACCACACACATTGACATCAATGTCCACATAATATAAACACATTTGTTCTCTAACTCGCCCACACATATCAACTTCTATGGGCAGTATTCCATCACCATATATCAACATGTACTTAGGTACTTACTGACTTAAATTTTCCTGTATAAATTCAGTAGTCACTCATACTCCAAAACATCTCTCAAACATGCATTTAAACTCACATGCAGGAAATGAACTGCATGTTCTATACAATACAGACCATTTCAGTATATGTCCTTCATGACCAAAATACAATGCATTTCGATATTTCTTCACAAGTGAGTTTTTCATTTTTGCCTTGTACATACTATATGAAACAAAATTTTCTAGGATGTATAATGAACTCTATTTAAAAATAATCACTTAAAATTTTGTTTACTTAATTGATCTTAGTATATAATCTGATTCAGAGAACAGCCAATATATCTTTCACAATTCTGGTTTCTAGATAGATGTGGTTACCTTAGGGAAGAATGGAGTTATTCAATATGATTTGCTAATGACCTCGCTGTCGACGTGCCCTAAAGCAGCAGCATCAATATGATTATTGTGTGTGTATTACCATGATATAAATTCTTTCAATTCCCTGATAAAACATTTATTGTGTGTCAGTAGACATAATAATATGCAAATATGGATATCACAGTGTCTTAGCATACGTTCACTTTCAAATTTTTTGTTTTGTTATTTTTTGCTTAGAGTTTTAAACCACATCAACATCGATGTCATTAGAGGTGGGAAACGATTGGGGCAAGGAAGGAATATGATGATAACATTTTTGATGCAACCATCCCAGCATTATACTTGACAGATTTTGGGAAACTATAGAAAATTGAAACTAGATGGCTGTTTGGGAAATCAAACCTATGTCGTCTTGAATGCTAAGCCAGTGTATTACAATTCACCAACTACCCTCGGTGTTTCCTAATTGCTTGGAATAAGATCTTAAATATTTTCTGATTGACTTAGTGTTTTTATTTATGATATCCATTGCTCTCCTCTAGTCTTCTTGCATTAGGTTTCAAAGTTTAAATTCTTATAAAACCGAGAGCTTATGTACCTGTATACTGGATTTCTGAATATTGGTTTAGATTCAGTCATTACATTGAAATTCTATTATAACTTTCCTTAGGAGTGATGCAACTGATTCTAGCAGATCTACAATCCTTACTATGATTGCTAATGCTATTTTCAGTTATTATTAAAAATTTACTTCTAGGAACAATAAAAATTCACTGACAAAAGCATTTTATCCTAGCAGTATTAGTATTATCTAAAGTATCTGTATGCTAGTTCTAGTTCCATATCCCTGCTTAATGGATCTCAGACCGAGCCTTGTGTTTATCCACTGATGGGAAGCTTAGTGATAGCCATGATACCTTAAGATAACCAAACAAATCCCAAAAAATAAGCTATGCTCTCAAGATGTCAAAAAAAAACCTGATCACTGCCTGATTCTGCATATTAAAATTGGGACTGGCATGGTTATGAGTATCTACTAAGCTAACAAAAAACTGATTTATATAAAGAACTCAGAATTTTTATTGCTTTAATCTTTTATGTGACATATTGCATGCTACCTGTATTAATTTTAATCCATATTTTGTAGTAAGTGAACTAAAAATCTTTTCTCTATTTTTGTAGATCCTTGTTTAAATCACCATCATTATTGAACTGGCCTGTGCATTCTGTGCACAGACATTTTTATCGTGGTGCTCTCTAACAAAACATGTCTTCTGCCACGTCTCAGCTATTGCTGCCCCTTTATATATTTGTACAGAGTGCTCTGAAGTATTTAAAGATGAGGTTAAACTGCAGATTCATAAATACTCTAGCAGCACATCACAAAATGGGTAAGGGCAGAATTTCTTATTTTATACTTGTGCTGCAACAAATTTTTTTTTAAGTGCTTGTGCCAACATTTTGCACTAATACTGGAGTTACATCCGCCTGATTATCATCACTTTAACCCAATGAGAAGTTATGGTTAATTCTATAATTATCAGTAAGAAATCTGTATATATGCAGTTGGGTTAGTGAATATATGTTGGCTGTTGTAACTGTGCTGTTACAAATTTAGGCCTATTTGCAATATCTTCCAAGAATAATGCACTTGTATCTGTTTTCATTATAGCCTCACTCGGCATCAGTGGCTACCTACTCTTGGTTAGTAACATTCCCTAACTACCAAAGTTTTTTTATTATGGAAATTATGTTTACTATATCAGAGGGTAAGATGTGGCCATCATATTTTATCTCTATTCTCTAGCCATTTTAAGGTTGCTGTAAAAAGATTATTCCTGTAGCTACAAATTGTATAAGGGCCATTATGTCTGCATTGTTCTCATCACTTTGAGCAATTGGCAAGTTATTTTTGCTCTTTTAAGTAACAGTCTGAATTAAGTGTTTGTCTTAATGGTTATATGTCTAGAGGCTATACTATTATATATTTTGATATATCTAAAGTTATCTAGTTTCTATCTTCAATATAGATTCACATGACATTGTAGCTGTTAAGTCTTGGCAACTAGTATACTCCATATGAAGAATTTCCTACTTGAGAAATAAGGTTACTATATCAAGGGCTGTGTTTTTATATAGAAACTAAAGTTATTATATGAAATGCTCTCGGGTAACTAGCCAAGTTAAGGAAGTGTTATTATCACACGATGTTTCAGCGATCACAAACACTGTCGCCATCTTCTTGTGAAGTGACGGATGCTCAGTGGTCGAGTGCATGCGATGTTGTTGAGCCAACCGACATTCCTGCAGCCATTTCGTGATTAGTCGGCTTTGGCACCCTTCGTAGCCGGGGTCTTGTCTCGTCGCAGTTTGGTTGGGTGCCCTTGTTCGCATGTCCTGTAGCATAGGTATTTAAAGCCATCGTTCATTCAAAGGAAATGTCAGATGACCAAGCTTTTGCCATAAGCTGCTCAGTAATGCATGAGCAACAATTGTTCGCTCCTACTACCAGCAAACGCTCTGTTGACCTGGACGCACCGTGTCATGCGTATCTCGGCAGCACTGTCGACGCTCATCATCAATGATTGGTATCCAAGCTTCACTCAGTTGGTACCCGCAGACCTGGAGGATGAGGTTCACGCTTCCACTGCCTCAGTGAGAATGCTGTTCCAGAAGCTCCCAGTATGCGCCACTTCTCTGCGAACAGGGGCATTGAAGCAAGGGTTCCAAAGCCGACCAATCACAGCGTGGCAGCAAAAGACTTGGATGGTTCAACAACATCGCACGCACTCGACCGCCGAGCATCCTGCACTTTACCAGAAGATGGCGATAGTGATTGTGATCGCCGAAATATCATGTGATAATAACACTTCCTTAACTCGGCTAGTTAGCTGAGAGCATTTCATATACCCTTTATTCTCAACACCGATAGAAACTTTGTTCTTATGTACCAAAGTTATTGTTTAAAGAAACAGTACTCAGGCCTGTATGGCTGATAGTGTTATTCTGGTATTAATAAACTAAAAGTACTCCAACTGCAGTGTGCCTATACTAAGTAGCAATTTAATCTATCTAAAAATCGAGGCTTAAGGATTAGTGTTCTGATTTTGAGTATAGCATACCATTTGAGACTGATGATATGTTGACATGCATTTCAAGTCTTGTTTACTAGTTAATGAATAGTGAATTTTATTTATTAAAAAAATTGTTTCATATTTTGTATTATAGTGTTATGAATAGTACCAGTATAATTTAGTAATGTTACACAGAGGGTTATGTTTATATACTGAAGGATGTTGTTCTTAATTGTAAGAGATGTATAAGACTTTATAGACTATTTTCTTTTATTTTTGATGCACTTTATAGAATTAAATCAAAGGTACCAAGTAAGAGACATTATTTGATTTAACAGAGATTTTTTTTATTTGTGCTCTCAGAAGTAAATACTCTTGTTTTTATACATATCATCATAATATATTTTGTGGCAAGTAAATGTGTCCACATTTTTTTTTTAGTGACCAGTAACATATGTGCAAGTTTTTAGTGAACTGGTGACAAAGTACATTTAATTGAATTCTAATAGAGTATGCTCTGGTGGAAATTCCTGTACATATAGTTAGTTAACTTTTTATTTTATTATTTTTATTATCATGTCACTATACTTAATTATTTAAATTCCTTCATCCATCTACTGTTGCCACCCATAAATTTTAAATTCCTTAATCATTTTTGGTAAATATATTAAACTTCCCTTGATAATTTATGCCAATCTCTGATATCCTTACCCAATAAAAGAAATTTTTTCCCACTCCCTTGTGGCCAGTTTGTGCCTATAGTAATCTTTTCCTCTCCCTGTATTGCTCCTAATTCTTGAACCAATAGCCCTTCAAGCCCCATCACCAATATATGTCTTGTACACTCCCAGCATTCTCTTCACCCTCTTCTGTCCTAGAATGACTCACAATCCAGCTCTGTTATAGTGCCAGTTACTGCCAGGCTCAGGTGGTAATTTCCTTAAACAAATCCAGTTGCTTCCCTTCGCATGCCCTCCAACTCTTTTATATAACACCCAAAATGTGTGTCCCAAACTACATCACTGTACTGAAGCAGTGTTCTGACCAAACTTTTATACACTGTTGTGTACACATAGATATACTTATTTCATTGAACTTTTTCAGGAAACCCAAAATACATTTAAAATCTGTTGCATATATTTTCTCATACACATTATCTCTTGAATGTGAAAAATTATTGTCTAATAAATATATTTGCTGGCACACTACAGCTTGTCATAGTGAACGACATATTTGCTCTGAGCCTAAACTCCTTGCATTTTACTAAAAGAACATTCACTTTTAAATTTTTATATACACCTCCTAAAAATACCACTGAGGTTGTCCCCAAATCTGCTCAAGCAGTTATTTTTTCCATCAGATACATTCTGTTGCTCGCTTCACTGTATAGTTTGACTTGCTCATTGAATAGGTCACTCTCATTCTTCCAAGGAATAAAACAATTGAGAGCTAAGATATCTCAATATTCTTTTTTGAAATGCAGAGGGAATTATTTTCATTGATAGTCTTAAATATCTGAACAAAGTAAAAGTAAAATTTTTTGGAACAGGTAAATAAAAAACGAAAGTAAAAACGGCAAGAAAAGGAATTAGCTTTGAGTAGGATATTGTACCTTCCTACAAATGTATCTTGACAATGGAGAAACTGAAGGATGAGTAGTACAAATTGAAACAATCATCGCTTTATCCCTGACTTTCAGACAGTTTTAAGGCAAAAGATATTTGTAAATAGAAAATATTTTGAATCAAATGAAGTGTGAGCAAATGTTTTTTCTGAAAAACAAGAATCACTCATCAGGAATTGAATCCATTCATTGGAAGAATGTTGGACATATTGCATTAAGCTACAGGGGACTATGAAGAAAGAAAATGTTTTTTTAAATAGAATTTACATTCCCTGTAAGTATTAGAACTTTCATCTTGACCCTGAATGTCTTGCTTATTAATTTTTGTGGGGAAATAGTAGTTGTTTTTACACTTTATTATATTTATTTATTTCACGAAAAGTAAAAGTATTTTATTCTGGCGCCATCTGCTTAGAGGAGGTTGCTACCATCCTAGAATAATTCGGCATGTTATCTGTTGCTCTTATTAAGCAGTGACTGTTGTAGCTGTCATACCAATGAGGGAGGCTCCCCAACTAGCAAACTATTCCTCTGATTTGATTTCCATCTAAACTGATAAACCACATTGCTTCTGAAGACTGATTCTAAGTTCATATCTTTAGCTCTATTAAATGCTGTCTGCTGTGTAATCTATTTATCTTGCTAATTTTTCTGGAATATAGCTTCATAATAAAAGTTGAAAAGCATCTGACGAGAGTATATATCCCTTTCTAATTAATTTTTGTGTGTTGGTTTATTCAAGTGTTTCCATATGTGATCTATGTGGACTGATTCTGGTATACCTTTCTTATAATCTTGATGTATTTGTTCTCAAGAACTAAAAATCTCAAACAAATAAGGGTGATATATTGATTAATATTGCAAAATGCATATTTAATAAAGAATGTAAAACATATGTTTGGAGATCATGTCATTTTTAAAAAAGGCTTCCTAATATTTCATTTTATCGCCAATTTAACTTGTAAATATCTCTAAATAACATGTAATATGAAATAACATTTAAAGAAAGTCTATATACTAATTGCCTCTATTTTTCATATTGCTAAACCTGTTTTTTTATTTAAATAATAGGATTTACTATATCATTAAAATAATGTTGGGGGAAACTAACTAAAATTTCATATTTTGATCATGGTATTGATGGTTTCAATTAATAAAGAGCCTTGGATATGTAACAAGGCATATTACTACATAGGAAATTTTATTAGACCATTGAGCTTTTATAGTTTTTAACTAATTCAAGTCAGTTTTCTTTAAGCAACAAAAAAGTATTGTTCTAATATCAATCTAATTTGTGTTAATCTTTGATAAATAGTCAGTATTTTACATAATCCTAGTCTTTTTTTTGTAAATTTATAATTCATAGCTGATAATGTTAATATTTACTTTAGAAGATACTAAAGCGTTATTCACTAATTTGCCTAGAATACAGATATTATATTTTTACAACAAATCACATTGTTGGTCATCAGGATTCTTTAGTTTACAAATATTAATTAGTTTTGTTTTAATATTAGCACTTTGCTTCTTCCACAATGTGTGGTTCTATATAACAGAGAATTATATGTGATAAGAATTAGATTTACTGGTTGTAGAAGTCAAAATATATCAGTCTACAAATATTATACTTCACCAGTATAAGTTTACTACATATTAACAAGCAAGTTTTCTTTTAACAGGCAGCAAATTGCCGCTGGTGAATTTCATAAAAATAAAAATTTCATACCAATAGAACCACTCACTACGTTCAGCTGTATCAAAAGGATTCATTTTGGCCAACGCCAAAATCCAGGTGAAAATTGTGGAAAATCATTAACATATTATTATAATGTTAGACAGCACAAGAGATTACATCCCATTAAAAAACAATTTTCTTGCGATATTTGTCAAAAATCTTTTATACGACATAAAACACTTAAAAATCATTATCGGATTCATTCTGGTGAACGCCAGTTTTCTTGTGAGGTATGTGGAAAATCATTCTTGCAGTCTCGACATGTTAAAAGACATCAGCTTGTTCATTCCGTAGAACGTTTGTTTTCTTGTGATGTCTGTGGAAAGTCATTCAAAGATTCTGGTTCGCTTAAAACCCATCAGTTGTATCATTCTGGAGAACGCCCGTTTTCTTGTATTGTTTGCGGAAAATCATTCAAATTGTATAGAAACCTTAAACAACATCGGCGTATTCATTCAGAAGAGCGCTTCTTTTTTTGTAATTTTTGTGGAAAGTCATTTACAGAGGAAGTTACCCTTAAAAGTCATCAGCTGATTCATTCAGATAAACTTTCATTTTCTTGTGATATTTGTGGAAAATTATTTAAAGAGTCTCGGTATCTTAAAAGACATCAGGTAAATCATTCTGAAGATCGCCCTTTTCCCTGTTATATTTGTGGAAAATCATTTAGAGTTGCTTGTAGCCTTAAAAAACACCAGCATACTCATTCTGGAGAGCGTTTATTTTCTTGTGACATTTGTGGAAAGTCGTTTACAGCGTGTAGTACTCTTAATAGTCATCAGCTTATTCATTCTGGTGAACGACCATTTTCTTGTGATGTTTGTGGAAGATTATTTAGAGTGTCTAGTGGGCTCAAACAACATCAGCGTATTCATTCTGGAGAGCGCTCTTTATCTTGTGATGTGTGTGGACAATTATTTATACACTCTGGGCATCTTAAAACACATAAGCGTATTCATTCTGGAGAACGTCCATTTTCTTGTGACGTTTGTGGTAAATTATTCATAGAGTCTGGCCATCTTAAAAAACATCAGCGTGTTCATTCTGGAGAACGTCCGTATTCTTGTGATGTTTGTGGAAAGTCATTCAAATGCCTTGGTAACCTTAAATCTCATCAGCTTATTCATTCTGGAGAACGCCCATTTTCCTGTCGTGTTTGTGGAAAATCATTCTTACTGTCTGGGAACCTTAAAAGACATCAGAGTATTCATCTTGGTGAACGCTCATTTTCTTGTGATGTTTCTGGAAAATGATTTGCTCTGCTTGGTTACTATAAAAGAAATCAGCATATTGATCCTGAAGAAAACTTGGTATCTTGTGATATTTTTGTAATGTGTTGAGTCTGGTCATTTTAAAAAGTATCAGTGTATTCATTCTCGAGAGCACTTCTTTTTCGATACTTGTGGGGTCATTTACTGAGTCTTGTACACTTAACAGCGGATTCATTCTGGTGAACATTCATTTTCTTGTTACATATAAAGTAAATTATTACCACAGTCACATAGCCATTAAAAACATCAGTAGATTAATTAAGGCACACTTCTGATTTCTTGTTTTGTTTGTGTAGAAAGATTAACATAGTCTGGTACCTTAAAAAATCAACAATAGTTTTATTTATGTGAAACTTTATTTTATCAGGATGTTTGCTGAAAATATTTTAAATTGTCTGGGAATTGTAGGTGTCATTAGGTAATTAGTTTTGGTAAATATTTTTCTTCTTAGGTTTTTGGGCAACAATTTAGTAGATCACTATGCTTAGAGGTTAACAGTTGGTTTATTAACATGAAGAGATATTTTTTGTTTTTTTATAAAAAAATGTTAATTATATTTAGGTGCTTAAAAGTGATCAGTATATTCGTTTTTGTGACATCCAAATTTATTGATTATATCTAACAACATTTTATATGGTCTGTGTGTCTTAAAATTGTTAACTAACTCAATTAAGTAGAATGCCAAATTGTTGTAAATTTAGTTGAAAATCGATTCCGATGTTTTTGAGTGATATCATACATTCTAAAAAACTTTTTTCCTATATGATTATTGTAAGGTTTTGTTTATTTTTGGTATCTAATAAATGCATCGAAATTAAGTTAGGTTAAACAAAGTTTTGTGGACAGTCATATTTAGCAATTATTGAGTGTAAGTTATAGTAAGTCTAGTAGTTTTTAAAAGCAATCAGAAAATTCTGTCAGTTATGGATATGACTTTCCTAAATTCTACAGAGCAGCTTTAGACTCCAAACTCAATTAAATTTGTGTTTTTCAATATTTTGTTTGTGCTCTCTTTCAGTTTTACACAGAAAATTATATTGTCAAATGTCTTGAAAGGAATCAATGATATAGTTCATTTTGCTTGTAACTTTCAACAGTCATATATTTTCTTTTTAGAAGTTGTCTTATTGAGTGTAATTATTTGGGTTATCATTATTGTCATCATCAAGAAGCATGCTATATAATTTGAATTTGTATTTACAGAAATACTTATGAAAAATTATGTAATTTACAATTATGTAATACATATTTAAATATAGTTTGACTATCATGGAATAAGAGAGATTTTTGAGAAGAATAAGTGTTTTAGTTATATTGTTTGAGGATTTTTTACCTTAGTAGTTAGTTTAAAGAATGATTAATTGCAATATATTTTTCCATTTGTATTTTATTTGTTTTAGCTGCAGGTATAGTATCTTAATCTCTAAAGGTTAACCAAGTAATGATTTTCTTAATTGTCTGTTAGATATCCTTTACATCTCACCAGTTCTGAGCTGGATATCTGGTAAATATAGAATGTTATCTGAATAAATGGTGTCAATGTTTGAGCTCTTTGTGATAGTATTGAGATTACTATCTTTTTATTTTTATTATAGGTTTTATTATAGAATAATAATAATGATATACTCTTTATCTGTAGCTGTTTTACCATGATTGAATCATATAATTTCTTGTTTTAGTTTTAATTTTTATTGATTTTAATTTTATTTTCTATTAATATTATATTTTAAATTGGAGCCATCATAATGCTCATCAGTTTTTGTCTTGTATTCTGATTATTGTAAGTTTATTAAGACAGTGTAAATTGTTTAAATGTTTTATACTAATTGATTGTTAAGTTATTGTTCTTTGCTGTGAGGTTTTGATGGATTCAGAATAAATATTTTCTATAATTTGCAAGTATTTATTAAGTACTTAGCTAATCAGCACAACACTTAATCTCCTTACCTTAAAGAATATCCTGCTTTTCATCTTACATGCCGAGAGATAATCAAACTATTTTTAATTAAAGCAGAGAAAGCACAGATACAATATTATAAAACTCTATCATATAATTGTGTACTTGGTTGAGGAAAAGTATTATTAATGTGATCTGTATTTGTCATCAATAATTAACGCTTTTAAACTATGTTGTTTGTTATATGAAAGTTCCACAAGGCTTTTGGAATGTATTACAAGGCACTGTCATGATAAATATAAGTTCCCTACCGAGCATGGTGGTGTAACGGTTAGTGTTCTGGCCTCGCATTCGAGAGAATGGCGGTTTGAATCCCCATCCGGGCATCCAGATTTGGGTTTTTCCATGGTTTCCCCAAATCACTCCAGGTGAATGCCGGGATGCTTCCTTCAAAAGGCCATGGCCGAATTCCTTCCCATTCCTTGCTCCCTATCCTTTCCTGTCTCTAAAGACCTCATAGTTAACCCTTTTACTGCTACGGTTCGCCCGGCCGAGCTCTCGCTGAGTGCTGCTTTGTTTACGCCTAAGCTGTTTACCTGCGCTGGAATGCCGCGTTCGACCGGACCGCTGTGTACTGAATACGTCTGGAGCGTTGTGTGTGACGATCTTCTGCTGTCGCTCTGCGATTTGAAACCCCAGATATAAAATAAATGCTGTTAACTATAACAATCTAAAGTTTTTCAGTTTAAAGCTCCTCTAGAAGTGAATATCTGCATAAGCAAACATGCAGGTACTTCTATATACTAAATAGATATTACAGCGACTGAAATGTTTTTTGTTTGTGAGCGTAGTAATTTATCTGGAGAGAATACCTTTCCGAATACCTTTTCACAAAATCTGCAAATATTTTCCAACCTTTTTGACCCGGCTATGGACCGCCACTGGCAAGTTAAAAATATGTTTTTATATTTTGTTTAGTTTTAGAGGCTTATAAATGTAATATAATTATTACTCTGCAGTTACCCATGGTTAATAATTCTTTTTGTGTGATAAGCTTTGAAAAATAGTACAACACACAGTTTACATTACATGTTCTGCATTGGTTTCTAGACGCACTTTCTGTTTCGAACATACAAGGCATATACGCATTGGCGTGCTCTTTTTTGAATTTTCAATATGAATGACATTTGAAAAATGTCTCCCAGTAAATCCTTGATATTCTTTATCAGAGCGTCTTCGATTGCTAGGTTCGTTCTTGGTATATGCTTCAAAAAGTTCTCTAAGGGGGCGTCTATAAATTACGTGAGGTGAAATAGGGGGGGGGGGGTCCGGCGAAATCTTACCAAGGGGGAGAGGGGGGTATTGTTGGACTGTAGAGCTAAAAAAAAAGACCTACAAATGACGCAAAAGTAGACTTTAGGGGGGTATTTCCTCGAAAAGTGCAGCTTTGGAAGGTTGAGACCTAAAAAAATAAAGGTCTCAAAAAGTTGTGAGGGCTATTTCTAGGGGCAAGGGAAGGGGGGGGGCCGTTGTGGTCTCACGCGAACCAGAACTCACAAGAGGGGGGGGGGTCCGGAATTCCGGAAAAACACCTCACGTATTTTATGGATACCCCTTACCAGAGACAGATGAAACTCTGCAACTGGCATTTTTCGACTGGTTACTACTCGGCGAATAGCGAGAGCATTTAAAATGCAGTATTCGAGAATGTGGAAAAAGAACTTTTTATACCACTTCATAGTGAAAATATAGTGTGAACTGATTCTTGCGTATCTGTTGGTATCATCAGCAATAGATATCATATGATCTTCTTTTAGAAATATCAGGAAAAATGACAAACTGCTGGAATGTTAAAATAATCCACACTTGTATCCCGCAGCTTAATCGTCAAGCGCATGCAGTCAAACGTGTCATTAAAGCATTCTCTTTTTCAACACATTTCGCTCTCACTATCTATAGCGTCTAATTCTGAAGAATTTTCACTTTTGGAGATAAATGGTCATTTTCCACTAGCTGATGTACACGGCTTAGGAATATTACTTCGAGATCCTGTGGAAGGGTCATCACTGTTATCCATATCAAAGAGATCATATTCACTGTCGCTTCTAGTAAGAATCTCCATGATTTCTTCCACTGTACAAACACGACGGCGATGCCATTTTCCCAGCGAAAACTAAAAGGAAAGAGAAACACAAATTAGATCGCAGCTGCCAACGCTCAAAGGTCGAATAAGGAAAACAACTAATCACCCTGAGTGGAAATATGGCTTTATGACGGGGCCGCTAAGAGGCCAGCGCGTTAACGCGTGCAGAGCACACAGGGACCCGAGAGGCTGGACGTGTATACACGTCCAGAGCACAGACAGAGCGGCAAGGCAGCGCGTGTATACACGTCTGGAGCACAGACAGGGCGGCGAGGGTGTGCATGTATACACTGTCTAGAGCAGTCAAAGGGTTAAGAGACATAAAGCAGTTAAAAATAAATAAGTTCTCTGCAAATATGTAATCCATACAGTGATTATAAACATAAGCTGTTCTAAGTACTTACAGAATTATTAAGTATTTCAGTGTCATATAACAGTAAACGTACTGTATGATTTGTTGGTATAAGTTAATCATTGCTTAAAAGTTATATAATGGTATGGAGCAATCACCTTGTGAACCCCATCATTATAATTAAATATTCTCTGTATCGGAGTGTGTATAGTTCCAGATTCAATAAGAGAATTATCTTGATTCAAATTTGATTACTTCTTGATGGAGTAATATCTTTGATATCATACTGTGGCAAATAAGTTTTACCATTCCTAACTTATACACTAATTTAGAAAAGTAGCTACATCACTGTTTGATATTTAGTTTCATGAACATTTGGCTAGTAAAACATCAAACATCCATTGACGATCATTTATCTTTACCTAGTGTGGAGATAGAATTTTTCCCTACTTGGATAAATTTCTGGACTGACTCTTACTTATAACATATCTCTTAGAGTCTCAGATTTGTATAGTAAATACCAAAAACCCATTCAATGCATTTAAAAAAAATCTGAGAATTGCCTTATGAGAATCAGGATGCTTCATAGATTCTTATGTCTGCCATTGGTTTGCAGTAATCACCTCAGGCTTCTATTTAACAAAGCCAACAATTTTTCTGTATTTAAAAGCAGTTGTAGATTTTCTATGATGTAGGTGTTTAAAAGATCCAACGATTTCCCTTGGATCTCATGTATAGAGTTAAGCCCTTCGTCCATTGATTCAACTGCAAACTTTCCTGGGTACAGCAGTTGGAAAATAGTTTTGTTGTGTATTCTTTGTCTTCTCAACTCTGTGATTTTTGATCAAAAAGCTTCTGTGTGTTCCTGAATGACAACCTATATGGTTTGAATTTTTAATTTTCTATTCTTTAAGGATAATTAAAAGGAGATAATGTTGGCATCATTCCTTTCATTGACGTAAATTAAACACATATACCTTTTACTTACAATGGTGAGGTTTTTTTAAAAATAGAAGTTATTTATAGGATGTCCAGGGAACTGTTGAAATCGCTATCTGAGATAATTTCTCCATAAATACTGAAAGTAGGAAAGAAACAGAAGTAGATGTATCACAGTGGAAGAAAGTCTATGAGATACAATGTTTTTGTAATTAATAGACTCAGTGAAAGCCACTGAATTGAAAGATAAAATATTCGATGAGTACCAAAAGTATATTGAAATGCTTGACGTTGAGAAGGAGAAAATATGTAATATGAGCCACAAAATCATTATTTAGATATATCCATTGTAAAATAAAGCTTAAAGGATATAAATTGCAAAATATATGATTAATATAAAACAATAATAAAATAATTATTCGCTTTGGGAATTTGTTGATTTCAGTCCGATGACAAAGTCCAGTAGTGGTGCAAATATAAAAGGAATTCAGTTCCAGGATGTCCAACAGATGCAGTCATTAGATGATATGCTGATGATGGATCATATGAAGTGTCATTCCCTTCTGATGAAGTACCACTCACTTGGGATGAGGTGGGGTGGTTCCAAATTGTACTGACTGCTTCAACATGCAAAACAATGTAATCAGTGATCAACATCATGAGAGTTGTATGCGTGCTGTACAGCTAAATTATGAGAGAGAAGGAAAAAAGCGTATAAACTATATAATTACAGCAATTAGCAGCCAATTCTAGTAGATGACATCGCTGTGCGTCTATGATATAACGGAAGTGATCTGCAACAAAGCTATTTATCCTGTAGTAAGCCGAGTGGAGAGATTACCCTGAAAGGCTGAGGGAAGCATAAGTCAGGTCATGCAACAATTATAACAGTAGGTTCCAGACTCTTTAGTATCCAGCTACACGTCCATAATCAAACAAGCAATGCTGATAGAATAAGTACAGAGATTTATTTTTATAGGTGGCATACAGTTCATCCCACTAGTCAAGATTTTATTGTATGTAATTTCTTTTAATAGTTACCCACAACTAATGACGAATGATCACAACCCCTTAGAAATTTGGAGGGTTTCTTTAATTATGCCATCCCTGGACCCATCAAGTACTGTTTCCCACCTTGTTGTTAGACGGCGACCTCCATGGTGGCGTGCTGTGTTGTCTTCATGGGGTGTCCCAACGAACGGCGCCACACCTGCCCGTAGTCTGTTGGCAAAGTGGAATCGAAGAAATCGTTGCAGGGGTCTTTTAAAGGTTAACTTCCCACCAACAATCCAGGATTAGGGTCTCGACTTGCTAAAACCTGCGAGAGTTGATGTTCTCCGTTGCTGGGCGCCTCTCGGTGCCTTTCTGCGGTCTACAGAGCGACATGCCTCGAAGTTTCGCAATCATATGCGCTCGTCGTCGCTAGTTGCGGTTTTGCAATAGTCTTACTTATTACCATCCCAATATTTCCTAACACCAATGTGGCACTACCTGGGTAATGGATATATTTACTGAATCGTACTGTAAAAAACTAACAGCATATAAGTACAAAGTCACATACCTTCTTTGTTTCTAGTAAAAACAACCTTAATAAATTAAAGCAGTGGGTATATAAAAATTAATTGCAGTACACCTAATTTGGAGTATTATTTTGATATGGTAATGAAAACTACTTATTATTGCAACTCATATTGTAAGTTATTCTATATTTCACACATTGTGTAATTACTCTTGGCAACATTACCTACCACTTAGTTTCAAATCTTTAGCTGCCATCTCTCATGACTTGTCCAAAGCGATCTTGTTTGAATAACCTGGTTGAGTATTGTTGCAATGTCTGACAAAAAAATTGAAGGCCCAAAAGTAGAGGAGGAAACGTAAGAAAACTTCATGAGTTAAGAGGTTATGTGATGTTTCAGTGAATACAAAATTAAGTAAAATTTACGAAGCACTTGGTGGACCGCATTTAGCCTGAATGAATGAACTGATTCCATTAGGAAGGGTGTAGTAAAGCCATTATATCCTTTCCTTAGACCAGCTGACCTATAACTCAACTGTAGCTGAACCTGGAAGGAAACATTGGCATAGGCAGCAGGAAAATGTTTCAAAATCGTGACTTGTAGTGAGTGATGAGGGCAAAATGTTCCATAGAAGTAAAGAAACTTTGGTCAGACTATTGCTTGAATAAAGCGGTGAAGTATGGGACCCAAATGTGGGTATCAGATACAGGAGATCGAGTGAGTGCTAGATTTGTAGCGATGTAGGAGATTTGATGTTTAACCGGATTGTCCGATATTCACGGTGCACCTGTGAAATGGTCTTACGGGAAAACCCACCTCGTAGATGCTGTGTCCCATATCTCGTGTGCCGACTATAACAACACGTGTAAACTAACTCTTATATCGTGATAACTTGCAGCAGTAAGCGATCTAACACCTGCACCAGTCACCTGTTGTGTTATATGGGCGTTGCAGACTGCAGCGCTGTACTCTGAGCATGCCTCTACCAGATTCTTTGGCTCTTAGGTATATCTGTTCCTAAAATGTGTAGTTTACGAGGCGGAGATAGGGGGCCATCCAACAATAAGCCTTGATGACTTTTAGAAACCCGCTAAAAACCGCAATCGGCACGTGAGTACCAGGACTCAATCATGGACCCATTGTACCAACCACAGTAAGTGTGGCAGTATGGAGATCACTTCGCTTGGCAGTTATTATTTAGTTTATCCGCAGTCTTCAATTCCTTTGGACATCACCGGCACTAAATCTGCAAGTGATACCTCTGAAGCATTGATATTTGAAGTTTGCTTAGTTGCTGCGGTGGAAGCAATAGAATGTTCAATATTCTTGTCCAATGGGTGCTACTACTCTACTTCAATAAATACATTAGCTTTCAAACTTCTATGGAGTGAAACTAGCTAAAGTTGTTTACTTATTTGATTAGAAAGCAACAATGTTTAATCCACGAGACCACAGGTCCTGTACACACAGTTGCTACAGTCATGGACGTTCACTTGTGGTGGCACAAAAGTTGTTTAAACCTCCCTCTATTAAATTAAAGTCTTAATCAACATTATTTCGATACTACGGCATTAACAAGATCTTTTTTTTTTCTTTATTCGAGGCGCTAATGACCCCCTCGTCGACGCGCCCTAAAACCCAAATAAAAATAACAACAACAACAATCTTTATTCGATGTATTCAAGTTGTTTTTCATCCAAGGATATTGGCAGCCATTCAAAAGGTTTACAATGATTTTTTTCATCAGTTTCGTACATATTCATTAAGTATTTTTATTTCATAGATTGTTGTGCATTGTACTAAAACTTATTACCCTATCAAATATCTAAAGTTACTTATTGTCATGCCACACGACTGTTCTCTCTGTTGATATTAACTGCCATTTTTTGCCGCATATGTTAATTGATTTTGAGTGACAGTTGTTGTTGTTGTACATTGAACAACAAGTTTACCAATTTTCTAAAATGTTTTGCTGCTGTAGATTATAATTCAATAATTCACTTAATTGCAGCGTATTTTGTAAATACTTTGGATAAACAGTTTCGGTTTACATGGACCAACAACTCAAATAAACCCATAGGTTATAAAATTTCTGACACTTCATTTTTGTAACTGAGGGAAGCTGTCGCTCTTAGGGCGCTACCTCACTGGGACGCCATGGCAGCGTGGCCAGCAGTTGAGTCTTGGCTACCTCTGGCAACGGAGCGTCGCCAAACACAGTAGCCAAGCCAAAAATGTTGAGTGCCTAGTCAGCCACTCATTTGCGAATTCAGGGATGGACGTGGAAGAGATCGCTGTTATTTATTATGTGCGTCGCAGAAAGATTAAAAAGATGAAAGAGAAGAAATTACGGATCCATCCTTTTATATCAGATCGAAGCCGAAGTGGTGTTTTCTCCAAACTATCTGAAGATGTAAGGAAATAATTTTTTCGCACAATTCCATATTTGTCTGTCTCATTGCGAGTCATCCTCAGGATCTGCAGAGGCTGCAAGCGGGTCAGGTTCTCTTATTTCAACAACCTTCTGCAGAAACAAAAGTTGTTTGAAATAAAGGTATTCACTTCTACGTGATCCACAACCAGACCCGGACTTCAAAGATTTTTGCCGGTTAAGTTCTCGATTGAAACCACCTCAGATACTTTTCCACCTTTTCAGCAAACCATCAGCTGAAAATAATAAATACGTTTAGTTTAGTCTTCCATACTTAGATCAGTTGTTAAATTAAAATGTTTAGAAATTTTTTGCTTTTCTTCTAGGTAGCTTGCGTCAGGATGTACATTCATGGATCTTTATTACAACTATATACTTGGTTATACAACAATTAGCACAATAATTAGTGTGTGACATTATATGTCAACATCAAGAACAGTTTATTGTTATGCCAAATACAGAGAATGATTGGGAACTTGCAAGTGGATTTGAAAAAAAAAACGAAAACTTCTCTCATTGCATTTGTGCCATTGAAGGCAAACATATGAGAGTTATTCAACCTATTCATACCGGATCATTATACTTTAATTATAAACATTGTTTTTCAATTATTTTACTGGCCAGTGTGATGCTAATTACAACTTCACTTACATAGACCTTGGAGCGTACAGGAAAAGAAGTGATTCAGCTATTTTTAAAGACAGTGATTTTTAAACGAAGGTCAATAACAAATCTCTAAATATTCCTCAGGATAAGCCACTGGTTGAAAATGGCGACAATATCCCATACATGATAGCAGGAGATGAAGCTTTTGGCTTACATGAAAACCTCATGAGACCGTACGGAGGACATATTCTCAATTACGAGAAACAAATATTCAATTACCGATTATCAAGAGCACGCCGCTACATCGAATGCACATTTGGTATATTATCCAACAAGTGGAGGATATTTCACAGGCCAATGAATGTACATATAGGTCTATAAAAAAAGATTGTACAGGTATTCAGCATTTTGCACAATTTCGTACGTTCCAGAGGTGGATTTTCTTACGAAGATACTCTGACGATAACGGGATTTAAACCCACTATATATCGGGATCGTGACAGTGGAAGAACGGCACTCACAGTTCGAGACAAAGTAGCAGAATATTTTGTGACAGAAAACCCACTTCCACGGCGAGACAAGTGTATATAAATAAATAAAAGTTAATAAATTTACGCTTAACTAATTTTTTTTTTTTTTTTCATTCGTCATTTCATCTTTTTTCTTTGAATAAATTAACTATTTCATCCCAACATTTAATTTTTAAATTACGATCTGAATAATCTTTTGATGCACTATCCCATAAACACGAACGGTTTTGAATTTCCACAATAAATCGTTCTGTATCAAAACTTATTTTTATAATATAAATCACTGTTTTTACAAATAATACTGTGCAAAAACTGATCGAGCGTCAAACTTGGCAGCTTGCTGGCCACTGAGTGAGTGAGGTGCCGCTTACGCGTGTATATTTTGTTTCGACGTGGCCAGCGCGTCAGGGTAGCCAGGTACGGCACAGGGAGCCGTTTTTTGTGGCTACGCTTCCAATTCGGCGACGTGGCCAAACAGTCGCCAGGTGAGTTAGCTGCCATATGTTTCAATAGTAACTACTTGGATGCGTCGCTGGCCACGTCGCCATGGCGTCCCGGTGAGGTAGCGCCCTTAATTCAAACAATATTAAGAACCAAGAAAGCTTTAGCAGAAGCTAAAACCGCTTACCACTAAATTTACAGGAAACTAACAGGCCATGAGCAGTTTGTGGACTACTGCATGTTTAGGCAGCGGAGGAGGCGATTCAAGGATTGTTTCAAAACAAAAGATCAATTTTGCATATGGAACGTCATCATGTTACTGTAGAAGTCAAATCTTATCAGCAAGTGTGTAGTGCCGGATAAATTGATTCTTAATTGATGAATACTGTTGAAAAACGATTATTTACAGAACAGCCTTTTGTCCTTTAAATTAAATTGCATTGCCTAAATTTTAATTTAGAGGAGTGCGCTAATTTGCAAACAACAGTTGGAGGTGACCCAAACATCCTGTTCAGAGTCTTAAATGACCATTACACAAGAGTGTTTGGTTATGACTCTGAAACAAAGCAACAATATTTCACCGCGAACGACGAAATCCTCTCTGTGGCTGGAAAGGCACATCAAGTTCAAAAGAATATCGAATCAGTGAAGAATATTTTCATTTTTTTTTTAAATGATTGAATTTTTTAATTAGGAAGTTGTACAATTTGGTCAGACTTTTATGGTACAGATTTATTGTGGTTCGAGCAGCATGTGGGAAACATAGCTCGCAAACGGCGTGAGATTAGAGGAGAATAAACTGATTACCCAACTATGACAACGCGCACCTCGTCTGTAGAGAGATACTTCTAAGTCACCTATACCCAAACCCACTACATTCACCCTATCCACCCCATTGCAATTTCTAATTATTCTTTAAAATGAAATTCCGAAAAAATTGCAAGTTTTAAATAAGTTGGATATCAAAGCGGAATCGCAACGGTTCTTAAATACGCTACAACGCGAAAATCATTTGGATCTTGTATAACAGACTTCAGTGACTACTTCGATGATGCTGGTGGAAGCAATTATTGAAATTTTAGGTATTATTGTTAATCAGTGTGTAAATATGATGTGTTTAAATCTATGTACGAATCATTCAAGGCAATATGTCACCTCTACCACCTTATAAGAAACAGGTAATGTCAATTGAGTTGACACTTGTTTAACAAGTTTATATGAAAAATGGATAAAATTAATAAATGAGCTGCAAAATTCTATTCCGAATTAATTTATGCATTTAACAAGCATACTACATACTTCAAATTATCTAAAATAAGAGATACAACTTCATTAAAACATAAACAAGTTTCGATAAAGATAAGGAATATCAGATGGAACAACAAAATATTGAAGTTACCAAAGCTCTGAAATATAAATATTGAATTAAAATGTAATGCTTCTAAGAGAGAACGACTCCACAAAAAAAATTAAGTTTCCATCACCTTTAAAGCGATAATTATTATTCAACAACCAATAGTAGGCCTAGATTTGTGTAATATGAAAGCAAAATGCTGCTGTTAGTTTTAGCCACAGCTGTCACCTGTAGCCACAATAATCCAGTGAATGTTTTAACTATAATTTATTTTATTTGTTTATTACAACACATTTCTTAAAGCTATTTTGGGAACAATAATAAAACTTAAGACCTTCCACGGAGTTTATTATAAAATAAATATAGACAATATCAAAGGCACTTTCCTGGAACAAGTGCACTCTCAACTAGTAATGTTACATAAGATCTATATTAGTTTGCTCTACATATTCTAAATATCACAATTACTTATCAGGATGTCATATGACCAAAGAATATTCGATATAAGGACATTTGAGTGCAGAGCTGAATACCTCACTCTTACAAGAAGTTTCTTCCCAGTCTAATTACAAGTGTAGTTTATTTCAAATGCAAAAGATTGTTATTTTGAAAATTAAGGTAACTATGAAAATCAACACTTTTACAGTTAACTAATCTAAAAAAAATAATAATCAACTAAAACTGTCCCTGGAGTCTAAGAATGATAAACATATGAAAAAATTATAAACTTTATGATAATTGATTCCAGTGCCTTCTTAAAAACAGTGTGATGTGTTTGAGACCATAATATTAACAAATTAGGCATAAGCAAGAAAGTAATCTAATGCCCATCAAAATTAAGTGATTACAGCAATAAAACTGATTCAGAAGAAAACTGGGCTAATCAAATCACACATAACATATTAACAAAAAATATATATATATTTGTTTTCCATATATAAAATTAAACTACACAGATATACACTGGCCCCTACTTCGAAACAAATGGTTTTTGCAGCCACTACTAATATAAACCTCAGTGGATTTGAGTGATATTTTGTCTAATGAGGGATCTGATGGGGATGCACTATCAAACAAAGTTAACTCCCTTAGCAAATCAGGTTTTTTTGTGACATCCAATAACCGACATTGATTTGGTCTATTGTTATAAAGAAGCAGGCAAAACTTTTAATGCTTCCTGAAAATAATATCCAAGAACATTTTCTCTAATAACACATATTATGAAATATACAAACTAACTTCTTACACCTATTTATACAGAAGATTGTAATACAACAAAATATACGTAAAAAAGTCATTCACAACGAAGAAATCTCCAGTTCCTAACAAACCAATCAACTACCGTTTTTCCAAACAAACCTGGAATAGGAAATGCCGTATATAAAATGATTTTTGATTCTTCCAGACTGCAATTTTAAATTTGATGCAGATGATTACATGACAAAATATTTCTTTTTAAGTACAAGATATCCACAGTTATTAATTAATTAAAAAAATTATTTATTGATAGTGATTAAAAAGTGAAATATATTTTTCTTACAATAAAACGCAAATCTCATAGTTATAATTTGAAAGTTATAATGTGTAAAACTATTGCAAAATAACTAGCGATCACTGGAATGAATTCTTTGATGTAGTTCTAATATCCAGACTGTTTAAAAGATTTTCCACAAGTTGCAGATGATAAAGCCTCTAAATATTTACTTTTAGTTTGATCGGAAAACACTATACACAAACTGAAGAAGAAAAGGGGCATTTATTCTGAATGACTTCTCCAATAAGATGACTAGTTGGTATAAACGATATTCCACAAACATCAAAATAAAATGGATGAACACCAGAACAAATCTTCTGCCAATATTTAAAAATCCCACACTGTGTAAAAAGTATTTTACAAACTTCACAAGGAAAAGAGATAAACACAGTAGTAGATTTTCTAATCCTGTCTAACAAATCCATACTATATTTAAAATTATTCTAAAATATCAAACTGAAACAAACAATTATGATAATAAATATAATAATATGTCTTTATGAATTCCGGCTTAGTAACAGATAATCCACAGATTGAGCAAGTCTAAAGGCGTTAACGTGAATGAATCGTGTGATGTTTTTTAAAATTTCCAGACTGTGTAAAACATTTTCCACAAACTTCACAACAAAATGGACGTTCACCCGAATGAATCCTCCAATGGACTTTCAGATCACGAAAGTATATAAAAGATTTACCGCAATCTTCACAAGAAAATGTGTGTTTACCTGAATGATCTCTCTGATGGAGTTTAAACTCACTAGAATATATAAAAGATTTTCCACAAATTTCGCAAGAAATATTGTTTCTACCCAAATGAATCCTCTGATGGACTTTAAGAGTTGCCTTCTGTGTAAAGGACTTTCCACAAACACCACAAATAAATGGACGTTCACCGAAATGAATTCTCTGATGAACTTTAAGAGTCCCAAAACGTGTAAAGGACTTTCCACAAACTTTACAAAGTAATTGGCGTTCAACTGAATGAATCCTTATATGAACTTTAAGATTCCCGGTGTGTTTAAAGGATTTTCCACAGACTTTACAAAGAAATGGACGTTTACTCGAATGACACTTCTGATGGTTTTTAAGGGACCCAGCCTGTGAAAAGAATTTTCCACAAATTTTACACGGAAATGGGCGTTCACCGGAATGAATACTCTGATGGACTACAAGATCCCTGGAATGTGTAAACGATTTCTCGCAAACTTCACAAGAAAACGGGCGTTCACATGAATTAGTTCTCTGGTTTACTTTAAGTGCCCTAGATACAGTAAACGGTTTTTCACAAATTTTACAATCAAATGGGCATTCACCCGGAAGAGATGTATCTTGAGTTTTAGGTTTTTCTAAAAGCGATAAGTATTTTCCAGAAAATTCACAATAAAATGCCTGTTGACGCGATTTAATCTTCTGATGCACCGCAAGACTATCAGTCTGTACACTATATTTTTGATACATGTAACTTATAAGTGGAGGATAAGTAGCACTATTGTTTTGATGACTATTAACACAGCAACACAGCATACACGTTTTTTCATTTGAATGAATTTCCTTATTGCTTTGATTGTATTTAATGCTACTACTGCAGCTGTTGGCTGTGACTGGTTCCAACTTGATGGTATTGTTTTTAAGTTTGGCAGTAGACTGTTGCTGTTCGTAAGTGTGAATGCCATTTCCACAGTCACAGTAAACCCTAGAAACAGAAAACTTCAATGTTATTATGAAGTCAAAATATAATATAATGTTTATATAAGTATTTTCATAAAACCATTTCGGATATCAATATTGGTAGATATCAATTGTAATAAATACAAATTATCTTCTCACATATTGTAGTGTTACATCTTCTGTATTCTTTTGTTTAATTTTTATTTTGTTCCTAAAGCTCTGTGATAACATTAAGAACCATAAATCATCGCTGAAATTTGCGGCAGAGTAAAAATACAAGAGCTATTTGATAGTAAATATTATGCAAAACAATCTAATATATTCAAAATTAAACACTAAAATCATATTATGATCCATTGTAAATTACAAATTTATGTAGATTTGGTTAAAATGCTTCTCGTGTATAAAATATTGAGAATACAAATAAAATTAATGTTAACAACAAAATATTTTTTGCCTATCGAAAAGTTACATCAATAAATTACAATTTTGCTGGTCAGATAATCCTTGAAAGTTAACTATAGAGACTACATCTAACAATAAAAAAAACCTTCATCATAAAAACTCCTGATAATCAAAACTGCAGTAAAGGAGCATATAGGGGAGAGTGGGGAGGAATGGGACACAGGAGGAATGGGACACCTGTGATATTTTCAAAACTACCGCGTCTACTAACTTCAAATGTTCATCATAGATAACGCTAGGAGTGCCCTATAAGCCAGTGGAGTTATATCGTTGAAAGTGGTGGACTTTAAATTTTGTGTTGAAAAAAGTGTTTTTCCGCCTTTAAAAGTAAGTTTAGTGTGTTGTATGAATTTTTTTTTTATTTTTAATAGAACAGAGAAAGTCATAATTCTTTAACATGTGGGCATAACATATAATTTGAAGATTATTTAACACCAAAAAGTTCTGCTTTGTGATCAGTAGTTTTTCTTCCATGCACGTAAATTTCAAAATGGTTGCCTGCAGGAGGTTTGGGACAATGGTTTGCAGGTGGAATGGGACAAGTCCCAAACCTCCTGCACTATGTAAACTAAATTGTATGAAAAATAAGTTGAAATTTATTGTGGCATCGTCCAATAAATGTAGAAGCTTTTCATTTTTTACATTTTTTTCAGACTTTTTGTCTTCACAATGCCTCGTGTTTATAAGAGAAAAACTAAACGTCAGAGGTTAACAAAGGAAAAACTTAAGTATGCTCTCTCTGAGATAATTGAGAAAAATCGGTCATTAAGAGATGTGGCCAAGGAAATTGATTCGAGCAAGTCTACACTTGACAGATATGTAAAAGAAGCCAAATTGTTACCTATTGGAGATGAATATTGCTACCAACCTAATACAAATCTACGACAAGTTTTCACCATTCAAGAAGAAAGAAGTTTGAAGTTGTATTTGATAACTTGCTCCTACATGCATTATGGATTAACTACAGTTCAGGCTCGCAAATTTGCGTACCAATTTGCTAAGGCCAAGAAAATTCCAGATGTTCTTGGTTGGGAAGAAAAGAAGACAGCAGGAAGGGAGTGGCTATTTGGTTTTATGAAACGCAATATGGACATTACTTTACGTTCTCCATACCCTACCAGTCTGTCAAGGGCTACTAGTTTCAATAAGAACAATGTTATGAAGTTCTTCGACAATCTGAGAGAAGTTCTCCTCCGCCACTCTTTTAGTGCAAATAGTGTGTGGAATTGTGATGAAACAGGTGTTACAACTGTTCACAAGCCTGGAAAAGTGATTGCGGAGAAAGGAACAAACAAGTAGGGCAAGTGACATCAGCTGAACGTGGTCAACTCGTTACAGTTTGTTGCTTTGTTAATGCAGCAGGTAATACAGCACCACCTGCATTTGTTTTTCCACGGAAGAATTTCAAAGATCATATGCTGTATGGTGCTCCAGAAGGCAGCTTAGGTTTGGCTCATCCAAGTGGATGGATGACTGCAGAGAACTTTAAGAAAGTTTTGGATCACTTCATTAAAAATGTGAAATGCTCAAAGGAAGATCCAGTTCTACTTTTGTTTGACAATCATGATAGTCACATAAATATTGAAATCATAGACACTGCGAGAGAAAATGGGGTTATCATTGTGACATTCCCCCCTCATTGCAGTCATCGCCTTCAACCATTAGATGTGTCAGTGTATAGTTCGTTCAAAAACAGGTACAACATGGCATGTAGTAACTGGATGGCAATGCAGCAAAACCTTGCTGAACCAATCAGCATCTACAATATTGCAAAGCTAGTGAATTCCGCATTTCTTCAAGCTTTTACTAAAGAAAACATCATCAGTGGTTTTGAAAAAACTGGTATTTGGCCATTTAATTCTGAGATTTTTACAGATTATGATTTTTTGATGTCATCAGTCACCGACCGTCCATTTCCACAAACAACAGAACAAGACACAACTCAGAATCTACTTCCAACAACTGATAGGCCTCCACAGGGAAATGAGTATGAAGAAGACACAGAAGAAATTCCTTCGACTTCAGCTCGAGAATCCGTCACACCAGAGATGGTACGACCATATCCGAAAGCTGCAGCAAGAAAAACAACAGGAAGAGGAAGAAAACCTGGGAGAACACGGATCTTGACTGACACACCCGAGAAAACTGAAATTGAAGAACAGTTGAGAAAGAAAACAGCGAAGATCATCAGTCCATTTGCCCTGTCTAGGCCTGCATTTGTTTCTTCCAAAGAAACAAGAAAAATGTCTGAAGAAGAAACTTCAGAATCAAGTGAGGAAATGGAAACATCACATAGTGAAGAAGAATTCACAGAATCATCAGACGACGAGCAAGAGTTAGACTTAAATTATGAGATCAAAGATGTTACAATTGGTGACTTTGTTCTTGTAAAATTTGACACACAAAAAACTCTCGTGCACTACATTGGAAAAGTAAAATCCGGATGGGATGAAAACAATTGCTTGCTGGTCAAATTTCTGCGGAAGCGAGGCAAGTCAATGACATTCGTTTATCCCAATGTAGAAGATGTGGGTGTTACTAGAAGAGATGATATAATTTTGAAGATGCCAGCTCCCGTCGTTGGAGGAACCAAGAGAACTAGCAAGATTTTTCGCTTCGGAATAAATTTAAGTGTAAAATTTCCTACACTACGATAAAGAATTTTGTATGCAACATTTTTTCTTGTTAAGCCACAATTTTTTCAGTTTCTAAACCTAAATTATCTTTTTTTAATATTAAACTTGTCCAAGAATAACATTGTTGGTACTTTTTTTAAAAAATGAAGTTACTGTCCCATTCCTCCTGCACTTAGTCCCATTCCTCCTGCACGCAGGAGGAATGGGACAATGTCACTTCTTTCCGAAAATTGAAGATTCCCTTGCTATTATAGCGTATTTTGAAAAGATACTTATACAGTATATAGTCAGATACATGTACTCAACATATACATAGTTCATATACTTCCAATGTTCCCACAGCTCCCTGAAAAAGAACTCAAACACAAATTGTCCCATTCCTCCCCACTCTCCCCTACATATTCTCATTTTCTAAAATTACTTACATAATGGTGAAACCTAATTATGAAGGCAATATATGAGAAAACAGGGCACCTCACAATAAAAAGAGCGACAGAGACAATATTATGTAATGGTTGCCACCTTTCTCTAAGTTGCAGGCACCAAATTAAAGACAATTTTTTATTTTTTTTAAAACAAATAAGAAAACAGATTGATACAAGCAAATATAACCATTTACAGTTTCTATGCAAGAAGTACATTTCTTACACAATTAACATACAATAAATTCGAGGTCATGTTGATAAGTCCCTGGGGTGCCCTGGAAGAGGTTGTTTATTGTTTTTGTTTGTTTTGTTAAAAGATAGAATTTATTTTTCTAGGAACCCCAATTTCTCCAGTGAACAGATTCTGTCGCTGAAGTGTGATTGCAGTAGGTATAAAAGTACCCATCTGCAGCTTTTATCACTTAATTTGGTTTAAAACCAATTCCATCTATAATTTTATTTTGTCTTGGAAATCACAGAGGGACTAACCTGGTGCATAGGATCGACGTTCCAATAACTTATACTTCAAATTCATCTTTCCCGATAGCCAAAGCACATTTGTGGTAAGATATACTGTCTCGAATGAATGATACTACTTTTGTAATCCATGTATATCCTCATAAATTTGTTTCCCACGTTGATAAAAAAGACTTACAGAAAATTCTCCAGTTACTGTTTTTACCCTTTTCAAGACAATTAACACATAATATTCCGAGAAACTCGTCCTCCCATTTTTTTCTTGGCTAGCATTTAACAAATTCAGCAACCAGCTTTGCACAGAACTTTATCATGTTTAATTTTCGATGTAAAATGTACTGCACCCTATTTACAGACTCACCTCAGTTATTTCGAACAGGTTTAAATGTCACATTGTGCACCAACATTTTTTCTGTACTGTAATTACAATTATGGTCTTCCCTCACCTGAATTGTCTTCAAGGGACGTTCAACAATTCAGCCACTCATTTCTTCACTATTGAAAATGAAGGATAGACTCCTTATAATTCTTTAATTATCTTAAAATAACTTAGTTCAACGATAAACTGTCCAAAATTTTATGACGGCAAAGTATTCCAGTTTATCATTATGAAAAAAAACACACAGAATAAGACTACATTTAGCTATTTAAAAGAAATTGCTTCACAAAAAATTTGTTAACACTGGAAGATTGTTATTTCAACACATATACTACCATTACCAAAATAAACAAAGCCTCAGCCATGGGCTTTCCTTCATCATTTTCCAGAATAACAAAAACCAACCATATAAACAGTTAATGGCACCTGTACGAGTTTTAGTGTCAAAATATTAATTTTTTTGCACTTATTTTACCCTGCAAAGTCTGTAGAACCCACTGATATAATATTTTAAAAAAATATATACCGGCTATTTAAATGCCTCCATGAGGGGATTTAAATATTGTGTACGCTCTGCCACGCCCCCTTCAGCTGTCCTGTTTGCCCTGCTCGATGCACGGTGTTTTGATGAGTTTCTGCACACTCTTTTTCAGTTTCGAAGTTGGTAGACTATTTAATCAGATGTTCATCGACCAAATGACTGTGTTTAGTTTTGGAAGCTATAAAACAATTTACAGGTATCTCACTGACCAAACACTACTGAAGAAGTGCTTGCATGGCAAATGCAAAATCAAATGAGAGTTTTAATCATTGCATTTGGAAAGATTGTCAAAAAATGTATTTGTGGGTTTTGATACTCTTAAATTTGGTGTACTGGATGCAGTTACATGCTTCAACATTGGAACAAGAGACAGATGTAAAGATTTTGAAAAATTGGGAGTAGAACCTGGAAATAATATGGCCGCCACTCTTGAAAAAATTGATAGATTAAGGGATATTGAAGCAGAAAAACAGTGTGAGGAAATGTATAAAGAAGCCAGAGTGAAAAGGAGTATTGAAAAAAAACAAGAAAGAAGAAGAAGCAGCACAAAAATGGACGGAACACCAGCCAAGGTACACTTTTCTCATAAACTACTAAAAGAAGAAAGCTGATTTAAAAAAAAAAAAAAAATGTAAATCATTGTTACCTACTTGGCAATTAAGAAAACAGACTCTAAAACAGTTTGAAAAGTATAAAAAATTAACCATGTACAAAAGCTAAAAAAAATCTTCAAATTTATAATACATTTAAAAAAGACTATAAATTGGAATTCATTGGTTATCAAATTTAAACATTCCTTATATATTAATGAATGAGGATAATAAATTTGTTGAAGATCCTGATGTAAGTTACTTGGTAAAGAGTGCCCAAAGATAGACAGAATTGATTTTTTTGATCTTTGCATGTCCTTGTTTAAATAATTGTTTATAAAACAAATTTCACAACAATGATCATGAGAGATACCAATCTATTCACAAAGAATCAAAGAAGGTAAGCTACAAAAATGTTTACTGTTCCTTAATTAGACTGAACGAAATGCTAAATGTCATTTGCTTACAATTTAGCATGCAAAAGGCTTGCTGTCTGGTACAGGTGTCCTTATATGGTATTGTATAGAGCAGTGCTCTAACTTCTTCATTCTTTAATACCTTCACAATCAACCTCTGTACAACTATTTTGAGACCTTAATTTCCACTATTATTTTGCTCTAGCTGGTCAACATAAGATGATTGAAGGTTTGGATGCACTTAAGAACAATCTCAGTTATCTTGGAACTTACTCAACTTACTCAAGCCAAACCCTACAAAAATAGAGTTCTATGTATTTCACCTGCGCAATCAATGGTTAAGCAGAAGTTGAAAGTATGGGAGAGTAGAATGAGTTTGGATTACATCAATAAAGCAAAATACCACGGAATGACGCTTAATAAAAACTCATGCAAATAAAATCTGCTGCTATGTCAAGATGAAAGTATCTGCTAATGTCTCAAGCAGAACAAGCAAAGGAGCTAACCATGTTATCTCCAGACTTTGCGAGGTTAATACTTACTTCTGCTGTTTAATTAGGGCCCGTTATGCACTTTTGATTTTATCCAAAAATGTCAAACGTTGGCCGCCTCGCCGTTGTTTAATACAGACCTTTCTCTTTAAAAAAAATTAATTCATCATCATTAAAAATAATTCTTCTTCGGTTTCTTTTGTTCAACATTGATTTTTCTTTTATTGTACTCTCAGAAGTTTAACAAAAAAGCTCAAACCAACAATTTCTTAGCGAGTCTACTATATCGAGTAAAACAAAACAAAACAAAGCCTAGATACAGTCAGAGATGTTCATAGCTTAAATCTTTGGTTTACACGGTTACCAACTTAAACATCCCATTATATTATTTTAATTATTACTTACACCAGTTAACTAATTCTGTGGTTGTTATCTCCAGACTTCTGCTTTCGCATTGTGTTACCCAACATGCTCATCCTGCATAGCGTAAATCAAGACACATTAAGGCAGTTGACATTACATACCACAGAACATTCCCAGTTCATCAGATGATGGCAGATACATCTGTGGCAATGGCAGATATATTGGTTGATACCAACCATGTAGGCAAAAGACTCAGAATGGATGTAACAGCCTGACACCTTCTACATCGATATGCAAACTGGGCACAGAGACTGGAATCCTCATTGAGCTTTGCATGTGCCTCAATGCAGCTGAAAGGAGTACCAAGCAGTGAAAGAATATCGGCCTTGAAGAACAGAGTGATAGAAAACACTGAGGATCTGAATACGTACCAACATTGCCCTTCCATAACTCACAAAAAGATATGTTGAGTCTATGTTGGATGCAGCAGAAAGACTGCTACCTAATATTTATACTTAAGACAGCTTCTAATACCAAGTATCCCTGGGACAAGGCCCCAACCTAGATACATTTGTTGTTACATTGGAATCAGCATATACTAACTAGAAACCCTAAAGCAAATAACAAAGCTGTCACAGTGAGGAAATAATTACTTTGTATTTGAAGTGGTCTTCAACAACAAACAAAGAAGAGAAAAATGTATTAATACTAAAGCAATTTCACTGCCAGGCCCAAAACTTCTTACACTATAAGTACACATTTCACAATGATAGTGGCAAATTTCTATATTCCTTTGAAATACTGGCCACCAAGAGAATCCTGTTATAAGCCAGCTGGTAAAACAGAAATGTTATATATCATAGTCAACACTAACCCTGCAAAATGAGGATAAAGGTTAAAATTAACAAGAGAATTTGATGCTATATATTATTTTCAGTTTTCTATCAGCCATTCTCTTACAGCTTCTTAATACATTTTACCTTATAGGCCAAGAGAATTCAATTTCCCCATTAGAACAGATATCATGAAAAATTTCACAAGTATTTTGATTCAGGCACTATGTTTATTATAATTTTATATAAAAACAAAAAGACCTTTCTTATATTTACTCACAATTTTTAGATAAATCATTTACTTATGAAAGATTTACCAATATTTGGCAATTTTATACATAACTGTATAAATTATTTATATTGTTTATATAATGCCTACATAGGGAAATTTCATATACTACATCCAGATCCCATTTTTAGTAACAACAGGAAGTATATATAAAAAACAAACAAAATTAATGTGGAAGGATTTTGTTAATGAAGATATTATATTACTATTTCAACTACAATAGTGTTAATGCCAATTGGCAACTTATCCTCCACATCCATATATTCCTGATATATTAAAAGATTTTGAATTTAAAATTATTTTTTGTGTATTAGATAAATTCTTCAATACTTCCTCCAAAATTTTTTTTTAAATACTTAACTACCTCAGCGACAAAACAAAAACTCTACCACTAAGTTACACCTGTAATCAAATATAAGTATATGGTCATAATTATATGCATCATTTCACATTCCATCATTC